>PVIU01003341.1:0-66425 GCA_004026605.1 Ondatra zibethicus | reverse complement strand
TGCTGTTTTTATTGCTATAGCTTTGTAATAGAGCTTGAAATCAGGGGTGGTGATACTTCTGGATGTTCCTATATTGTATGAAATTGTTTTAGTTATCCTTGTTTTTGTTTTGTTTTGCTTTTTCATATGAAGTTGAGTATTGTTCTTTCAAGGTCTATGAAGGATAACAGTAGAGGGTACGTAGTCTGAACTGGCCATTTTCTGTAATCAGATTGGTAACTACCCCAGTTGTCGTTGGAGAGCCTTTGTCCAGTAACTGATGGGAACAGAAGTAGAGATCCACAGCCAAGCACTGAACTAAACCTGGGGGCTCCTGTTGAAGAGAGGGAGGGAGAAAGAATTGTATGAGCCTGGGGTCATCACAAAGGAACCCACAGAAGCACTTGGCCTGTTCATGGGAGTTCACAGACTGTGGACCAATGGCAAAGAAGCCTGTATGGGACAGGCCTTGGCCCTCTGCATATGTGTGACAGTTGTGTGGTTTGGCCTACCTGTAGGACTCCTGGCAGTGGGTCTGGTCTTGTCCCTAAGGCTTTGACTGGCTTTTGGAAACCTGTTCCTATTGCTGGATTGCCTTGCCCAGCCTTAATACAAGGAGAGGAGCTTAGTCTTACCTCAACTTGATAGGCCATGCTTTGTTGGCATCCATGAAAGGCCTTCCCCTTTCTGAACAGAAGTGGAAGAGGAGTGGACTGGGGAGGGGGGAGCAGAAGGGAGTTGGGGAGGGAATGCATGGGAGGAGGGTGAGGGGAAGTTGTAGTTAGGATGTAAAATAAATGAAAAAGTTTAATTAATAAAAATTTAAAAAAGAAACGTAGTGCTGACAGACATAGGTATTTGAGGAACCTACAGATGACACAAGACATGCACAAGCTGAAACATTAAACAGAGATAATGAGAGGCCAGGTGGGCACAGAGACAGACTTGCTGGCCAGAACTTGCAATGTTAGAGTTAGCAGTTTAATTTTGTTGCAGAGGCTGGGCCCAATCAGCTTCAACATCTGTTCTATGCCATGAGTTTGACGGACTCTTTCACAGCACACAGTAAAAAAAAAAAAACAAAGAATTAATTTATTGGCTAAGTAGAAACTCTCACAAGCCAAGAGTCTGTAAAAGATAGAACACGTCCTCTTATCTGTCCACTGATAAACAGAGCAGGGTGTGGTAGTCTGGGCTTGAGGTGTATTTCTGCATCCTCTACAAAGACACACCTCATGCTGTCCACAGTTGAAGGGTAAAGATGAGAAGGCAGCTATGTCTGTTTCTCTGTGTGTTGTAGGGTGGTCACATGAATGAAAGGTGCCCAGTCAATGTGAATACACACCATAACTGCTGTGACAAAATCAGGCACAGAGCCCTTAGGATCTGAAAGAAAATAGACTCCCATCAGGCATCATTTTGTTGTTGTAACAGGTCCCCAGACCCTAGCCCAACCTGTATCCTGATGTAAATACAATCTAGGCCCTGGAATCCAGCATGTAGGCAGCAACACCTGCCAAAAAGGAGAAAAGAGACCTAATTTATCCAAGTCCAAAGTTCTAGAAAAGTCTCTACATGTACTAACCTTGCTTTTGACTTCTGTAGTTCCATTTATGGCTAACTGTGCTTGGTAACAGGAGTATCAACCCAGGACATGCCTTTTGTGCTTAGTAGCCCATCCTAAAAAGGTCTTGGGAATGCCCTAGGGTCCTGAACACCCAGTGTAACTGCCAGCTGGCTAATAAAGACTTCCTATAGGCTTGAACCCATGTCTGAATAGTCTTTTCTGGTGGATACCTCACAACACTGTAATAAAATATCTGAGATAAACCAGCTGAGAGAGGGGAAGTTTATTTTGGCATGTGATTTCTGTGGATTCATTCCAAACTCAGCTAGCTCATTGCTTCTAGGTCTGAAGTGAAGAATAATACCACAACAGAAAGTATGGAAGACAGAAGGTGTTCCTGGATTTGTGGCCAGAAAGCAGATTCATAGAGACAATAAGGGCTCAGGGACAAAATACCACCTTTTGCAGTGTTCCCTAGTGACCTACAATCTAAGTCTCCATCACTTTGCAATAAAGTCATCAAAATCTTAGTACAATATTGATTTAATTTGTTGGGGACAATAGAGACCTCATGATGTAATCACATCTCCAAAGCCCCAATTCTGAATATAGCTGCATTTTGACTCAAATTTTCAACATGTGAATCTCGGGGTGGATTGGGGGGGGATATTGTATCAATACAATAATAAGATCCAATTTTATACAGCATAAGACTGGCTCTTCCAGAGGGAGGTCTTTGTTAAAGTGATCCTTGACCTCATGTATGAGAAGCCTGTAACTGGACCCATAACCCTTGATCCTTCCATAGTGTTCTATGACATGGAATGCGTTGAATATAATTTATAGTAGACTTCAACTCAATGGCTCACTTGGCTTGCCCAACCAAGGCAAGAAATCAGAAAGATATCAAAGAGCCAAAGGAAAGATTAGGTAGGATGACAAACTCCTTTGGGGCTGCTAAAGCCACTTCCTAGGCTTAAAAGCCCAGGTTGGCAGAACAAATAAACGGGTCCACTGTTGTGGTCCTTAAGCCCTAGAACTTCTGGTATCTCTCCCATAGCCAGCTCTTCTAGAATCAAAATGACTGTCCGAACGCAGGTTTGAGATGATTCACAACAGAAAATGAAGGCCTTCTTCAGCTTCCCCAGGCTGCTGTTTTATATTCTACTGCCTACCAGTTTGTGTCTTAGAGGACAATAAAATAGCCTTCTAGAGCAACAGAGCAAGCTACTGGCTGTTTCAAAGCCACCAAGCATGGAAATGGAATAGTTTAGGCATTTTTTTCCCCTTTGGCGTTGCTTTCAAATCTGTTGATTAAAAAAGAACATGGAAAAAAATGATGACCCGAATGCGCACTGGAGGAAGGGAAGGACAAAGGAAAGTTATGACTGACGGGGACTTTCAATCGCGGTAGCTAAGATGATGAACTTGGGATCATGGGAACTGGAAACAGTTCACTTAACAGATGGTAGGCAGCTCTTGTCAGAGAGAACGCTGCTCAGAGCGTGAGCCTAATTGAGTCGTTCATATCTGTATAAATTAACATTCTAAAAGCTATAGCATCCTCAGGAGAATTTTCAAGGTAAACATTTCGAGTTTTCCAGATCTTTCCAGTGGAAGACTTATCACTGGGTAAAAGTGGATATAATCTGTTCAAATGGACCGTGGATGCATCTTAAAAAGACAGAAACACAGTGATTAAAGACACTCTTTCTTTTGGCACTCCTGGTGTTGTTAATGTAAGTTCGGTTGTCAGAATGGCTCCTTGGGGCACAAACATCTGCCTACTTGAAATTTTATTAGGAAAATAACTTCATTTAAATCTTTCCTCATGCTCCTTTCATGCAAATTTCTGTATACAGTCATCCCAGTTAGAGAAACTGAAGTAATTATGTATGTCTAAATAAGCCTATTGAAAAATTTTAGGTATCATCTTGAGTCATTTTTGCATGCAACTACACATTTAACCCTGAATATTCATTTTTTTTCTTCTTTTGATTTTCTGGAACTCCTTCGGCAATATCTGCAGCTTAGGCAGGTAATGATGTATTGGTTCAAGTTGTTCTTGGGAATCTGTAAAGCTAGATACTGAGGATTAAATTGGCATCTGCAAGCCTCAGTTTAAGACTGACACAGTAAAAAGAAAACATCCTTTTAAACTGTCATTCCTAAGAGAGAGAATTGTGCAAGAGGAGGGATAAAATAAATAGGTCAGAGCTCAGGCTATATACAAAGAAAGAAATTTATTTCAGATTGAACTAATGATACTTTGAATTATCTTTTAAAAATGTTTTCACATTCATTCATTCATTCATTTATGTGCCATTCACGTGTGCCATGTTGCAGGTGTGGATGCCAAAGGACAATCTGTAGGAGGCTGCTCTCTCTTTCTACTCTTTGGGTTCCATGGATTGGTGGCAAGCACCCTTACCCTCTGAGCCATCTTACTGGGGCCATTTGCAACTACCTTAAGAGTTCTTAGTCAGCAAAGATATTTTAGTAATCCTTATCATTTGGACATCGGTGTCAAATTCAAATGTTCCGCATTTTGAAATTTTGAGAGTAATTCCATATTCATAGTTTAAGGCATTCAGGCTGAGTAGAAGCTTGGAAGTTTTAAAATGTCTTTTTATAGCTCTGTAGTCCATTATCCTAGCCACATCCCATTGCCTAGAAAGCACAGTCTTGCAAACCTTTCTTTTGTGGCCTCTTCCAGTGGCTTCTTCCATGCACCTACATCATATGACTCTGGTAATATTTCTCGGGTAGTATAAAAAAGGTAAATAGATCCAGTAAGCTCCCGTTATGAAGATAAAGAATTCCTCCTCTCTCAGCTCTACTTTCCACTTCTCTGTTCTTGTGAGTTATTTTATGAGTTTTGGAACTTGTTTGGCTTACTTTTGCAGTTGTAAATAATGTGTTCAAGTCTCTTTTGATCACCCTTGGACAGCATCTCCAGATGCCTGTTAGGAGAGGAAATAGGACTTTGCCCATTGCTCCTGAGAGTGGCTCCATCACTTTTATGCTGTCAAAGTTGCCAGAGTTTATTTTATATTTCACCCAAATGCCACAGCCTTGCCCCTCGAGCTGCTATACTAGCCTTCTCTTAGTGGATTAGAACTCTTTTAGAGAATTGTTTCACAGCCTTAGCCTGGAGGTAAATTCAACTCCTGGTAGGACCAGGAGAGATGTTGGCAGGGTTGGAACTCTGAGAGACTCATAGGCACAGCTGTGTCATAGATAAAGCTCCTTACTATCACCAGGTTTTGCCCTGGCTTTTCCCTTTCATGTCGTCTCCTACCAGTATGGAGTTTTGTATTTCTTTTTGATGTGGAAAGGGGACTTCTGTGTCACTTTTTTTGTAATCTACAAAGGTATTCTCATCAATTTTCCATCCTTTCCAGAAATTTACTAAGATCCCTGGCTGGCTAAGAGTCTGCTTTTCACTCTCAGTAATAGTGAAGATCTATTCATCTTTTATTGTGAAACTGCAATATTAGGTTTGTGGGGGAGGGAGAGAGGGGAAGGAAAGAATAACTCATATATCTTCACCCATGATCATAAGCTGAAAGTCTTGATCTTTCATTTCTTTTCTTGTCTGTAACCAACGCATCTGACTCTGTTTTATTTATATAGCAGTTGGATGAATGCAATTCTGGCCAATGTTTTCTGTTAAAAATGGAGGACATCTTTCTCAGAAGGTTTTTTCTATTCCTAAATTCTGAAGCATCTCTCTGATTCAGCTACCACACAGAGAGCTACAGTTTTTGTTTCCCTGGATTTCGTGAGCGCTTTGCTCTGGTTAGAATGACTCACTGTTTTCTAAAAGGATCCTTAATTTTCTACATTTGTGCTTTTGTTCTGCAATTCTCCCTGACTGCTCCCCATGAAGCTCTCTTGCCCTGTCTCTGGGTCCAGAAGCATCATCTAACCAATACAGGTGCATGATAACCAGCAGCAGCTTCTCTGGACATCCTCTGACCTGAGCTGATTCTAGCTTCCTGTCCTATGATTGTGTAGCATCTATTTCTTTCTGTGGGATTTATATTTGCTTGGGGTTGTACCTATCTGTGAAGTATCTTATTATCCTTCTACAATCTCATCAAGGAACACATGTGTGTCTATAGAATTCTTAGAACATGGAGAGCAACACTCTTTTCTGTCCCTCTTACAGTCATCAAACCCTTTTCTACAAATTCTTTCTGTATTAAAGGCACTGTTTCTTCAAAAACTGGTCTTAAGAATCCTTAACATCAACTCCTTTTTACACTTGAAGATACTCCAGTTAGATGCTCTCTGAAAACATAAGATGGACTTCAGTGTGGGCCGGGCTGGAGTGATGAGGACTAAAAAAACTGTGTGAAACCTATCCTCTGTACCATAATGATGTCCTTTAGGGTCCCAAACACTGAGTATATAATGTGTCTGGAAGCTTGCAGTAGAACAGCGGGCTCATAGCTAAAAGTACTACCCTTCAGATGACCCCAGCCCCAGAAGCCCCCAAGCTCTAGAAAAAGGCCTTTTATTTTGTAGTTGTAAGCGATTCTTGGTGGCTCTAACATTCAGTAGTTCCAACTTGTTCCATGGAAGTTGCACACTGTCCATGGTGCTGCCCTTTGTCTTCGCTATTCTGGGGTGCAAGCTGAAGAGTCACCTTGTCTGAGGGACACTGCTCTCCTAGCAACAGGAACATATGACAACACTGTATGATAACTGTATATGCTTCTTTGTTGGAGGGAATTTATTTAAAGGGGAAAGAATGGCTTAAAACACTACCCTAATTCAGAAAAAGCATCTGAGGTATTCCAGTTTGTTTCTATTGCTGTGACTAAAACATGAAAACCATAAGAGACTTGGAGAGGAAAGGGTTTATTTGACATGCACTGTGACGTCACAGTATATCATGAAGAGATATCAGGACATGGACTCAAGTCAAAAGCCTGGAAGTAGGAACTGAAGCAGAGATCATGGAGGAACCCTGCTTACTGTCTTTGTTACCTGTCTTATTTCAGGATCTCCTACCCGGGAAGGCCCCACCCACAATAAGCTGGGCCCTTATTATCAATTAATGATTATCAATCATTAATCAAGAAAATGCTCCCACAGAGTTGCCTGTGGGCCAATCTGATGGAAAAATTTTCACAAAGAGGTTCCCTTTTCCCAGATGACACTAGCTAATGTCAAGCTGACAAAAATCTAACCAGCATACAAGGTAATAATTATAACAAAAATAAGAAAGTAGCTAAAAATACAAATGGTTTCCTACATGACTAGACATTCACATTTTTCTTCTTTAACAGAGTCTGATAAATAAGTGGTAGGCACACACTCACGGAGGTTAATTTATTAGCTTATGGACATTTAGCTAAGCTACGTAGAGAAAAAAAAATGTTCTTAACCAGGGCTCCTGGCACCCAGTGATAATTCCTGAAGTCTGTCACTTACCATAGGAGAATAGTGTTGGCCATCTTCCAACACTTCCTGCAGGCATAGCAAGATGGAGGAAGAAGGGAAATATTCAAATTAATAGGGGGTGGGTGTTGGGGTTTGCAGCAAGCAACACTGAATCTCACATTGCAAAGCATTAATCGTTAACAGTCTGCTTATCAACTTCTCGGCATGGTGGGGATGTGGAGGGCATCCACAATGCAAGACTTCCTTTGCCTTCTTAATTCAAATCGCCTGTATGATACATGCATGGAAAGCACAACAGGGACCAGGGAGGAGATGCGAGTTGTTCAAACAAGTCATTGCTAATGAATTTAAAAGCTTTCTTTCCCTGGCCTGTATGTAAGGAAAATTGAGTCAGTTTGATAGAGTTCTCCTTCACTGTGGATTCACATAGGGAGTGGTACTTCTCTGAGGAATCATGCAGTGTTTTGCTTAGTAGTTAATACCAAGGTTGTTCTGATTGTTGAACCTATAATTAAGGGAAGACTATGGACAGGCAGAATATTCCAGATATTCCCCCATGTGGCAAAAGCGATCATGAACAATGACTACGTAGTTGTGTGTTTGTAGGTCTTACTAAACAGATCCTGAAACAGTAAGGCAATTGAAATATGGCATTGTAAAGCCCGTGAAATGAAGGGAATGTTCACATGCTGTAAAATAGAACTATTCATGTTTCCCTCATATGACTAAAGGAAGAAATGGTATGGGGCTTTCCAGCATATGATAACAGTTTAAATTATTATCCCCAGCCCCATAAAATCTCTGAAAGCAAAGATCTTGTTTTAGTCAGGATTCTATATTTGGTCCAAGAGTAATTGTTGACTTATTATGGATCCTCAACAAACTTTTATTAAAAGGATAGATGCTTTTAAAAAGTGAGGTGAATAAGTACATTTAAAAATGAAGACGTTGAAATAAAAAAAATGTTTCTGAGAGAAAAGACTAAATTCTAGTTAGATATAATATACAAGTATGCAAACATACAGGCATACCTGTTTCAAATCTTTAGATTTAGCAGAAAGATGGTCTTGAAGAAAAGTCAAATTTCTGAATTATCTCACAAAATTATTTCTGATGTTCTGCATTGCTAGTCTGAGGGCATTGTTTCCCAGTGAGAGTAATGGCTATTCTCATGAGAATGCAATACAAGCACAGAGGTGTGCCATGAGAAAACCAGTGATGAGACTGTACCACATTACTCCATGCCTCTAATTCTAATTAGAACTGACCATCCGCAGGCAGTCAAAGGACAGACCCTTTCCCATGAACCCTAGAGCAACTCAATCCTCTACCTGCATATTCTAACCTACATGCATCCATAATGTGTTTATACAGTTATAGCCAGTTGCTACTGGATACAATATTCAATATTCTGTACCGGCTGACTGACTCAGTACTCTGCTCCAAACACTCAGAGTTTATGATTTGTCCATTCAAGGCTTTTAAAATAATGAGTTAGGTTTTGAGGGATTGGTAAATCGTCAAGTTGGACAACTCAAAGCTCAAGAAAATATGAAATTCTGGCCTTTAGAGTTATTGCCTACTAAATAAAAGATAGAAAGGCATTGTTGAAGGTACCCAGGTCAGCACTGCAGCCCTGAATAGGACCTGGGATATGACTTTTCACAAAACTGAGATTTCAATAATAGGTTAATACGAGATTATGGTCAAAGTCAACATCGTTTGATGTTCTTGGAAGTCTGTAGACTGCTTTTTGATGAGGTACACATAACATCACTCAGAGCATATTAAATATTAGGTTATATAGAGCTTAAAGCAAAGCAAAGTAAAATGACTTGCATTTTGCTGAAAAATGAGTCACTAAAGGCTCCAGAAATTAAAGTCTAGACAGAGAGAGCGAATAAAGCAGGCAACAACAGAACCCGTAATTGCCATGGGCTGTGACAGTGCAGACTGCACCATCTGTTCTGCTAGGGAGGCTCTCTAAAGGGCTAGCTCAGAAGGGCACATTCCCGTCTCCAGGTCTGTCTGAGGGTTCAGGATGAGCCACAGATTGTCTGCTTGATGTCATTGTATAGGAATGAATGTCCCACGGACCAATTATTCACTTTATAGTTGACCTCAAATTCCCTGGGACTCCCACAGTTGCTCCAACAGTGTAAACATGAGCTGTGCTCCACATCAAGTTAGGAAACATCTCAAAGGAAAGACAAAAATTTTCCTAATATTGTATTTCTATATAGAGTCCAAAGGGAAGAGAGTGTCTAAAGTTCCTATGAACTAGAAAGCATTGTCCTTAGCACTGAGTGACCCACAGTGTGTATGCCCACCTCATACAGAGTCCTGTACCTATCAGGTACACCATCCTCTTCATGAATTAAATGTGTTGCAATTCTTGAAACAATAATATTTATTCTCTTCCTCAGGATTTCTTTACAGAAAGTGATTCTTTATTGGTCCATTTTTCTTTCCTCCTCCTCCTCCTTCTCTTCCTTCTCCTCTTCCTCTTCATTCTGGGTACTCCACGGTATTCAGCATGTACCACAATACTATTTGTTGAGAATTAATGCCAAATTCTTTTTTTTCTGGTTGGGACTTTGTAAGTTTTATGTTATTTCTGTTCAGCATCAGCAGAGCTATAGTTTAAACATCTCCTAGCCCAATCATTTTTATTGCACCTCAAAAAGTACTTTCTTTCTCAAATAGGCCTGGTAGCAACAAGGTTAGGGCTGTCAGGAGGCCCGCCATCAAGCACTGCTTTCCTTCAGAGTGTCCCGCTGTTGTCATGGCAACTCCTCATCAGACTCCGAGAACTCTCATCTCCTAGATCTTCTCATCTCAGTGAGGCAGGTTGGAACTTTCCATAAGTCTCCTAAATACCGAAAGGAGAACAGAGGACATCAGTGTCCCTTACACATTTAATGACAGGTTTAAAATTTGTTTTTGATTGTTTTTTAATTCTGTGTGTGTATGTGAGTGTAGTACCTGTAGAGGCAGGAAGAGGGTATCAGTTCCCCTAGAACTGGTGGTTTTTTTAATTTGTTTATTATGTAAACAATGTTCTGCCAGTGTGTATGCCTGCATGCCAGAAGAGGGCACCAGATCTCATTACAGATGGTTGTGAGAGGCACCATGTGGTTGCTGGGAATTGAACTCAGGACCTCTGGAATGGCAGCTGGTGCTCTTAACCTCTGAGCCAGCTCTCCAGCCCCAGAACTGGTGTTATGGGTGGTTAATGAGCTGCTTGATGTGGGTGCTATGAACTGAACTCAGTTTCTTAGCAAGAGTAAAACATGCTGTTAACCACTTGTGATGGCTATTCTTGGTTGTCAACTTGATTGCATCTGAAATGAACTAAAACCCAAAAGTGGACGGCACATCTGTGAAGGGTATTTGCTCAACTTGAAGTAGGAAGATTCACGTCTAATCTGGATCTTTGAAGTAGAAAGACACACTTTTAATCCAGATCATTTGAGCTGGGAAAAGAAACACCTTAAATCTAGATAATTTAATCTGGAAAATCCAACTCTAATCTGAGCTACACCTTCTGCTGGAAGTCTTTGTGAGAACATGGAAGGAAGAAGTTTTTGCTCTTTGCGTGCTTTCTCTCTCCTTGCTAGTAAGTCCATTCTTTCACTGACATTGGATTGTACTTCTTCAGGATTCCATCATGTATTGAAGATCGGATGAGACATTCAGCCTTGTAGACTGAACAACTGCTGGATTTTTGGACTTTTCATTCATTGCTAGCTGTTGTTAGATTAGCTGGACTGAAGCCTGTAAGTCATTCCAATAATTCTCCCTCCACGTATATAGATGTAGATATAGATTCATTCTATGAGTCCTGTTACTCTAGAGAACCATGACTAATACACCACAAAGCATATCTCCAGCCTTCAGCTATTTATAACATGCTAAAATTTCCATAGGAGAGAAAGTCTGAGATTTAACAAGAAGGTGGCTATGGATGGTAAGAACCCTTCATTACCAGAGAAGTTGGCTTCTAGAATGTTTTAAAAAATATAAAAGCTGACACGAAACTAAGGCCTCCTGGCACAGATTTTCTCTCTAAGGCCCTGCCTGGTGTCTCTTTGATAACTGCTGCAGTAGACTAGCAACTCAACCTTCTCTGCCCCTCTACCCCCGACCCTCAAACTTCTATTCATGGCCTGTCACTCAGGCACCAGAACATTGTCAGAAACACCTCAAGCTGCTGATCTGGGGCAAGGTCTTTGCTCTATCTGGCCTCTTCCTCTGTTTTGCCCTTGCCTTTCTGCAGAAAAGCTGCAGCTTCCCAAGATATTGAACTGCAGTACTCTTGTTGGTCTGGTCAGAGATTGTCAGGATACATCCTCTATCTCCCATCTGTGCTGGGAGTCATAAACTTACTGTGTTCTACTGCACTATTGGCCTTGGTCAAAGAATTGTCATGCTGCATTACTGACAGGCTAGAGTCATAGGAATAAGTCCTGTTTCTCTTTCTTCCCATCACTAAGCTGAAAGACACTAAGTGCAGATCTATGGCGATTTATATCAGATTGTTTTCACCACTGGATACAATGTTTTTTTTTAAATTTAACATAACTTTTTATTGATTCTTTGGGAACTTCACACCACACACCCCAATTCTACTCATTTCCCAGTTCCCCCCACATCTACCTTTCACCCTTGAACCCCAAAAGAAAATTTAAAAGAAAAAGAAAAATAAATCAACCAACCACTACCACCACCACCAACAAAAACCCTTTTCATTTCACTCCTCCATCTTTCCCACCTCTCCAACACCTTTTCATTCATCTTAGTGGTATTGCAAGCCTTGGTGTGTGACACAGTAAGTGTATTATTTTGTCCAATCAGCTTTACTTGCAAATGTTCATTGCAACGAGTCATTGGTCTGGTTCAAGGCCTCTGGTTTCATCAGTGGACCCTCACCAAAACTCTTCTCAGATATCGTGAGTCATAGAGCTCCTGTGGGTCTCATTCCATAGAACCAGTCCCCTCACATACTCCAGGAGGTCATAGATGGGATAGATATTAGGGTGGGCCAACCTAAGACCCTGGATGTGGTCTGGATGGTAGCTGAGCTGGTCAGTCTAGGCTACTGGCGCTACCCCCTCAAACGAGTAGTAGAGCCAGCTCTCCTATGCACATACCATCAAGACCAGTTCTCCGACACCTGTGGTGAGGGGTGGGGCCATCTGGGCCATCTCTCCCAAGTCGGGGGGGGGGGAGGCAGCTTTCCCATGAGGGTTGAGGTCAGCTCTCTTGCTGCAGTTTCCAGTGAGGGGCATGGTCAGCAAAGGGCTGGGCCAGTTCAGCATGGCCCTCTGATTTCCTCACACATGGTTCCTATGGCCTCCTGTAGTAACACGGGCCATAGACATTAACACAGACTGCAGCTGTAGCAGGACCATGAACCCAGACATGGGCCTTGGGAGCAGCTTGGGCACTCAGCACACACCACTCACATCAGTATGACTGGCAACAGCACCACCCTCGCAACAGTGGCTTTTTGGGGCATAATTAGTGAACATTTCTCTCAGAGCACTGCTTTGGGTCCTGGAACGGGGGAGTGGGCTGCAAAGGAAGAGGAGCTTTCCTTGTGGCTAGGAGTTTTCAGTGTTCACTGGACTTACTCAAGGTGAATATTCTCTGGAATTTAATACAAATCAATGCAGTGTCTTTGACCACTTAAATATCTTGGAGAATAAATAAGTTCATATTTCTATAACAGACATTATACTTAGATGTCTATATTTTGTCTTTCTGTACTCATTAGAGTTGACAATTACCAGTGATTGGCAATGGGTATCATTCAGGCCTGTTCTGACTTCTCTTCCTTCTAGCTGATGCCCTCTTATTTATACAGAAGGCAATGGGGACACATCAACTGAAATTTTGTAAAGCTATCTTTATTTTTATGTGTATAGGTGCTTTGCCCTGCATGTATGTCTATGTATCACTAGTATGCAATGCCTACAGAGGCTATAAGAAGATGTTGGAAAGCTTAGAACTGGAGTTACAGATGATTGTGAGCCACCATGTGGTTACTGGAAACCAAACCTGGGTCTTCTGGAAGAACACCTAGCTCTCTGAGCCATGTTTCTAGCTGCCAGCAATTCTTTTTTAATAAAGGGCTTTTGTAATTTCAGAAGTAGAGAAGCCACAGACAGTAGGAATAGCCTCAGATGGTTGATACAGAGAAAAGGATTCTGGAGAAACAAATGGCCAACATTTGACAAGGAATGTGGAATAGAGGGAGCTCTTTGGTGGATCCTGTATTTTGGTGCTCTGAGATTACAGTCTCAGGGTCATTGTCAGTGACTGGGTGTAGAGTGGGCTGTCCTAAGCTTCTTCTACTCGGGACTCCTTTCGCTTGAGAAATGTTCATGTGACTCAGGGTACACAGCTACACAAATAGGCAAAACCAAAATGAGATGGTGTGCTTATCTATTTATCTTTATTTTATCTTTGTCTGTGATGTATATCTGTGTCGATGCCACAATGTGGGTGTCTGTGGAGGCCTGGAGAAGCTAGAGTAAGAGGCCATTATGAGCTGCCTGATATGGATGCTGGAACTGAAAACTGAATCCTTTGCAAGAACAGCAAGCACTTTTAACCACTGAGCTATCTCTCCAAGCCTTGCCTATTTATTTTCATGTAAAGAACTACATCGTGGGTAAACATTTGATATTGCAAGAAGTCGAACATCTTCAGTACTTCTCAGCCAGTCACCCAGAACAGCACTTTTCATGTGTTGTATAGAATGGCTAAGATATATTTAGGAACATTTCAGAAATTGTTAGAAATTCATTTAACAATTTTTATGTAACCCAAATAGGAAGTTTTAGATAAAATATTTTAATACAAGAGAATACAAAATATGCTAATTTGATATTTACATGATGAGGAATGGTTATGGGAAAAAAAGAAGTCTGTTTTTCTGTAATTAAACAATTATGCTTATTAAATAGTAGAATGGCGCCTATCATGAGACACAAACCCATGACCCTGAGATTAAGAGTCTCATGCTCTACCCACTGAGCTAGCCAGAAAAGGGAAGATGATATGGAAATGTCCTTCTATATATGTGTTGCTTTTATTGGTTATTGAATAAAGCTGTTTTGGCCAATGGTTTAGCAGAGTAAATCCAGGCAGGAAATCCAAACAGAGATATATATAGACAGAGTAGACAGAATCAATGAAATGTCATGTAGCTGCTCAAGAAGTAAGAGGTAACAAGCCACAAGCCTCATAATAAAATATAAAATAATAATAGAAATGGGTTAATTTAAGTTGTAAGAGCCTTTAGTACAGGTCTTCCAGAAGGGTGATGGTGAGACAGGCTTGGTCCCACATTTGTGTGACTGACTTGGGCCAACAGTATCCGTCCTAAGAATCCGAGACTGAGGGAAAGACTTGATAGAGTGGTAGATGGCTGCGTGTGTAAAAACACGTGGGCTTTCTTTTCAGGGTGTCTTCTGGGAGGGACAGTTGGGAAAGAGCTGAAGAAAGGAAAGCAAAAGGATGCCTGGATAACAGCACCTTCTTCAGATGGTGGAGGATGGCTCTGTGCCAAGAAGTCTGAGAGAAGCTTGTCATCTCTCCTCCTTCCTTTCACCAAAAAGAAAAAACCCTCAAAATAGGATTTTAGTACATGATGGGTTAAATAGGCATTGAAATTTGGGTTTGAGGATTTAATCTCCACGTGAGATATGGCTCCTATGAAAACTATATTCCAATTCTCAAACAATGGACTGAGACACGATGCTCTTCAAACTGACCAATTGCTGAAGTCTCTGGTTGCCTCCCAATGAAACAGTGAGCACTCAAGTCATGATGATTCCAGTTAGGATTATACCTGGATTCCTCAGGTCATCAATCAAACTTTTGGATCCTTGTGATTTTGTGGCAATTAACTCAGTATATGCTGTTTCTTATTCAATTTCTAAGTTGGCATTGAAGAAAAACCCTGATATCCTAACACCATAAAGTACATTGTGAAAAATACATTTAAATAATGCACTTATAAAGAACTTATAAAATGGGTTAATCTAGTCAGTGCTAGACACATACAAAAGCTACAGCCCTCTCAGTGTGACCTGTTCCAGGAAGCCCATAACATTTTTCTGGAGAACATATCACTGTCTTTCCTAAGCCCTCTGGTTGAAATGCCAGCATTGCTTCTTGTGTTCTTAGGTGAGGAGTGTGCATTATGGACTCCCAAGGGGTGTGTGAGGAAGAAGTGAGCTCACTCCTTAATATATCACACCCCACAATGCCTGTTTTCCTAACTCCTAACTCAGGACAAGGTGAGAAGATGTATGTCCTTTAAAGTCTGGTCCAAAAAACAATCATTAAAGCAAAGTCTTGCCATTGTACCCAAGGAAATAGAAAATAAGAATAACTTCTGGGTGGTAGATTTATTTTAATTTTTGTCTTATTTTCTTTGTTGTTTTCTTGGCTTTTGCATTGCTTGTTTTATAGTCATCTGTATAAAAGTTGGTTCTTTTCTCTGAAAGCTATATGTGTGTGTGTGGTATATTTGCATGTGCATGCATTTGTACACATCTTCATACCTGTGTGTACTCATGAATGTACATATATATGCATAGATGTCTCTTTCTGTGTCTACCAATGTATGTATACATTTGTGTGTGTGTCTTAGTCTTAGTCCACGAAAAGCAAAACCAATGTTTCCTTTTTGCTAACAAAATTTTAAGAAGTGATTCCCAGGGAAGAGGAGGGAGAAGGGACTGGGGTGAGGCAGAAAGGGAGAATAAGCAAACACACTGAGACTGTTGCCCTTCACGATAAAAGAGTCATCACTACAGTTTCTCAACAGTCTCTTCAGATGATTTCAGAGGCTCCCATAGCCTGTTGATCAAAACTCACCTGTACTGTGTGTTTATACCCTCCACTCCTCAGCTACACATCTGGACTATCATTTGTCTGAGATAGTCAACAGGGAAGAATGGAGGCAGTTGAGAGTTTTGGGTCCAGATGTTAAGCACCTAGAGGTCTGAAATGAGACATAAACACACAGGACCAAACAGGTTCTAGAAAGAAGGTACTTTAGCAATTTCTCCTGCCACTTGTGTTGAGTGTGCTTTTGAAGAGGGAGGCTATTTTTGTTTCTAGTATTGCAGAGAGCTGTACAGAAGCCAGCGGTAATGAAGATAATTAGACGTATAGAGCTGATCAAATCTCAACTTGTAATGAACACTCTGAGCAGCAGCAGGCTCTCTGTGAATCAGAATTTAATGTAAAATATAAGGGGTGGGGACAAGAATTATTCAGAGAAGGTACTGGAGACAAGTCTTAGTGATGAAACATGCTTGCTGCTTTTCCTGAAGACTTGGGTTTGGGACCCAGAACTCCCATAGAGTGGGTGGCTTTCAATTTCCTGTGACTCCAGATTCATAGACATGTGGCATACAGACCCTTACACATAAAGAAAAATTAAATGTTAAAATGAGGGGTGGGGGAGGGAATGAGCCAGAGAAGGCTAGCTAATAACATAGAGGGAAATGTCTCCAAAGAAGGAGGCAAGAGAGTTGTAGTGTGGCTAAGCTTCATCAAGCCTTAGAACCACAATTTACAGAAAGTCTGTGATACTCATGACTCTCTAGAAGTATACATGATATTTATCTTGGAGAGTTACTGGTGTTCAACCCATGCTGAAATGCCAGAAAGATGCAGCGTGATATCCCTATATGACCGATGCAGAGATAGACACACTTAGGAAGAAAAAGGAGCTGCCTGTTGTTATAACGATCACCCTCCCCCAGAGTTGGTCCTCCATAAATATTCACAGCAGGTCTCAACGTACCTTACAGTACCAGTTTGAGAGAGCTTCAGGTTGAGCCAGGACAGAAGCAGAGGCCTACGTTTGACAGGCGCACAGCTGAGGACTTAGCATGTTGAATTGGATGATAGTATTTAGAAACTGATCAATGCTGAAAAGAGAAACGAAAGAGAAATTGAGGGAGGGTGTCTTTTAGATCTGATGCTTGCTTATTGTTGTTAGTTGGAGTGGGGCACAGGCTGTGACAACAAGGTTGATTGATATTCTAGGGAATAAAGGCCAAGATAGCCACAGTGGATGAAGAACGCTATTATATAGTACAATGTGGGGACTGTGATATAGCTCAGTAGTAGATAATTTGCCTGAAATAAGCAAGACTGCGTGTTCGATTCTAACACTATGTGTGCATACAAACCACTACCACCTCTTCACCATCCCTATCCCCATCACCATCACCACTGCCACTGTCACCACCGCCGCCACTGCCACCATCACCACCATCGCCACCTTCACCACCACCAAAAAAACCTAAAGAAGGCTGAAGGAATGGTTCACCTGAAAAAGTAAGTGTCTTCCAAGCATGAGGACAGAACCCATGTAAGTATCTGGAAGAGGTATATTCTCAGTTGTCATGAGAGGAGACGTGAAGACAGGAGGATCCCTGGAGTTTATTGACCAGTTCCCATAGTTCACTTGGCAAAGTCCTAGACCAATGAAAGATCCTGCCTCAAACAAAAGATGGGAGGTAGAAGCTGCCTGAGGAATGACACCAGAGGTTTGACCTACACACACACACACACACCTGCTGTAGGAACTCCTTCAGATACCGGCCCTCTTGGGCGTGGCCTCTTAGACTATAAATGCCGACATAAAGTGCATGCTCACTCTCTCTTCCAGCTCCTGGATAGGTTTTTGTCACCCGTTCGTGCAGAGGACCGTGATCTGTAAGTCTACCCCTAAATAAATAACCCTTTATTATACTCAATTCTGAGCTAGTGTGGGATTTCTTTTAGAGTCTATCTTCACACATGTTTCTATAGACACACACAGATGCATGTAACACGAACCCATGAAGAGTACCATGTGGCTCTAAACATTACTGCGGGAATCTTACTCCACCTCTCTTTAACTCTCTGATGCATGACTTCTTTGTTCACAGTTGGTTCCTGGGACACAATTGGCTATGACTCTCAGTGAAGGGAAATTTTCACTAAGCTTGAGACCCTGGGACTAGCAGAAACAGGGGATCAATCATGACAGCCTAACATGTTTGTATCATGCTAACCCTCAATTTCTCAACCTAACAATGAGTGGATGAATGTTAAATGTAGAAGTAAATGATAAGGTAAAAATCCTGATGATGCAGGATGTGTGTATGGATGTCTGCCAGCATTTGTATTTGCTCCCAGGGTCTAGGTCATTTTCTGAGGCTTATAACTTGGCTATGAACATATATTTGTGGTGTTTAAATCAAGCCCATGACCCATTTTTTTAAATTCAAATCTATCATTCCCAAACTCATTTGGCACCTTTTTCAGACTTGAATTGTTTCCGAGATGTTTACTGCTTTTAAACCTGTTTTATTGCCACACTGGAAGAAGTTAAAGTGCTTTGAATTTTGTCACGATAGTGAGTGATTAGGCAGTGACATGACTTTAAGACAGAAGACAGCAAAGAGGTCTAACTGGATTAAGAGAGAAAGGTACTTTTTATGTAGTTAGGTTGCTTCTAGGAATTAAAATATGCCTCCTCTGGATACGTTCTTCCATTGCATAATATAATAAGCAAGAACATGGCAGTGTTCTTTAGGAGAGAGGGTGACAATTTGTTATGTATCAACTGCAGTATTGAGTGTTTCAGATGGTTTTCAGCTGACGTCGTCAAGTTCTGAACAAATTTCTAAGTCAGTATCTGTGGACTAGCAGTTGCTGTGTTTGGTCATTGATTAAACACTAGGTAGAACGGATGCTCCTGACATTGGTTGGGTGTCCTGTGACAAAGGCAAGTGCTTCAGAACATGTGGGTACTTCTTGAGCCAAGAACCTCTGTAAATGTCCAAGTCATTGTCGAGTATGGATGGCCTTCAAGAGTACAGCTGTTGAACTTGAGCCTCCTAAGTTCTGATTGTAGTTGCCTTTAGAAATTCTGAATGTTAGGTCTGTAAATTAAATGAGGTAAATCAAGTAAACAAAGGTGAGCTATGATCAAGTCTCTGAGATTTCACAGAACAGAAATGCATGACATCAGCCACGCTGCAGGGAAGACTGTTATGAGGAAGTAGTGAGCCACAGGGCATACACATTGTCCCCATTCAAGCTTTGGACTACTGTCCATACCGAGCCTTGATTGGTCTCTTTCCACTAAGACCCGTTTTTCTGCTCTTTCATCTCCAGAGTATAAAATGGCCATTCCTAACTGTCACGCTTACATGGTTTGATTTATGTCACCAGCTCTGTACATCCATATTAGTAATCAATTACTGTGTAACAAATCATACAAAACTTGATGGCTTGAAGCAACAGTCTTGTATTACCTCACATGTAAGACATATTGGGGACCCAAGTGTGATTTATCTGAGTCCTCCCTCAAAATCTCACCTATCCGCCTTGGCAATCAAAGTGTTGACTAGGCTAGGGCTGCGGACTCTTGTGAAAGCTTCAACCAGGGAGTCGTGCTCTTAAACTGATTCACGCGGGTGGTTTTGAAGGATTTAGTTCCTTGAAGATTGTTGAAATCATTGCCTGAGAGCTCTTTCATTTCCCAGCAACCTGGTTCTCTCCGCAGGTCAAGACCTGGCTGTCACCACTTTTTTGTGTGTCATAGTGAGTGAGTGAACAAGATTGAGAAAGTGACATCAAGAGCAAGATGAATCATAACCTTGGAAACGGCTTCTCAATCTGCATGTTTATCTCTTCTGCCTCTACTAGAAGACACGCAACCCAGTGGGGGAGGGTGGGTTATGGAGGCCTCCCCTTGTTTTCTCCCTTTTTCATTTTGTCTCTCTCACAATGACTTGTTCCAGTCATCTGTCATGGAGGCCACAGTCACAGCCTATGTGATCTACTGCTTATGACAGCAGTAGTGAAACACAGAGGGGCCCATACTGGAAGGTCCCAAAGGACATGGGACAGAGTATGCTCATAACATGACCACAAGCTCACACGGCCTCTCTTTCCTCACGGAAACAGAATTTCTCAGCAGGCCATAATGCTGAAAGAAAACAAAACAAAACAAAACAAAAAACTAGTTTCAGTCATATAATTAATTTATTTAGCATAATTCAAACCTTTGATGTGTTAATCCTAAAACACACACATGACTATTTATCGTCTCTCTGGCATTGTGAAAAAAATGCCTTAGGGAATCATCTTTTAAAGAGGTTCACAGTGAGGGACACTCTAGTTCAAAATTGGTTGGTCCATCAATTTGGAGGTTTGGGCAAGGTGATAGATTATTGAGTAAGTGCACGGGAGAGGGAGTCTGTTAAACTCCTGGAGGACATAAGGAAAAGAGAACAAAACAAGCCAGAATTTAAATACCTCCTTTAAGGACGTTCCTAACACTGATCTAACTTCCTCTACTAGGGCCTCATTTATGCTCCATCACTTCCCACGCAGTGGGCTGTGGGTCCAGCCCTCGCACAGGGACCCCTATGGAGTATTTCAGCTCCCAACTACAGCTGTAAGGAAACCTGAAGTGTGCTTTAAAAAGAGATTTACTCTATTTTATATACATGGGTGTCTTGCTTGCTTGTCTGTGCTCCCCATATATGCATTGCCTACCCAGGCCAGAAGAGGACAAGAAATCCCTTGGTACAGACAATCGTGAGCCACCATGTGGGTGCTGTGTGAATCAAACCCAGGTTCTCTACAAGATCAGCTAAGGCTCATAAACACTGAACCAGCTTTCCAATCCCCTAAAGTGGTCTTTAAAGAATCTATTTCACGTGCATTTATATTTACATTTTATTATTATTTACATTTTTAAAAAGTTTTAAATTATGGGTAAACCTTCATAAGATAAGATTTAACAATCACAGCCATGTTTAAGTGTGCAACTCAGTGGTGTGAATGATTTTCACACTTTTGTGCACACCATCACTATTGTACACCTCCAGGACTTTGTCATCTTCCCACACAGTCATTAGGTAACATCTCTCAATTTGACTATCCTTTGCCCCTGTAGCCTGCAGTCTTTGTCTCTGTGAGTTTCATAGCTACACATATCCCAGAAATATGATGGGGTATGACATCTGTTCTTCTGTTTTTTGCTTCTTTTGATTAAGATAATCTCTCTTGTATTTTATTCCTGTTCCGTGTATCAGAATCTCTGTTTTTAAAGACTTCGTTTTAAAGTCCCATTCTCTGTTCTATGTGCATAATCACATCCTGTTAGTTCATTCCCCTGGCAGTGGGTCATTTCTACCTTTTGACTGTTTCAAATCATGGGCCTATATAATGATTTTCATTCTTTGGGTTGCCAGAGGCAGTGTTCTACAGTTTATGATTTGAAGAACTGCTATTCTGGGTTCTGTAATGGCCATAGTATCACTTTTATATTACCACCAACAGTGGCAGGATTAGGATTTTGTGTCTTCTTGCTAATACTTGTTTCCATATTTTGCGTATGTGAATGTCTTGGTGAGATAACCTTGCAATAAGCGAAAAAGTGGTACATTGTGCTTTTGATAAATAGTGCTCTTACTAATATCATTGAACATCTCCTTATGTGCTTAACCCGCCACTTGTGTTTTGTTGGATGGATTTCTCCTTGAGTCTTTCTATTGTTATGATAAACTACTCTGATCAAAAGCAATTTAGAGAAGAAAGGGATGATTTCAGCTCACAGGTTACAGTCCGTCATTAAGTGATGCCAGAGCTCAAGGCAGGAACTGAAGCAGAAACCATGGAAATAGGCTGCTAACTGGCTCACTACCACTGGCCTACTCAGCTTCTTTTACTATACAGCCCAGGCCTACCAGAACAGGAATGGCACTGCCCACAGTGGGCTGGATTCTCATATATCAATTATCAACTATGAAATATGCCCCAAGGACATCATAGCTATGGCCATGGGCCAATCAGATCTGGGCAATTCCTTTCCTGAGCTTCTCTTTTTCTCAGGTGACTCTGGGTTTGTGTCAAGCTGACATCTAAAGCTACCTATGGTGAGTCCTATATTTATTTTAATCTCCTTTTGTCTTTTCCACGTTTTGGGGATTCTTTGTATGTTCTTGTTATTAACCCATTGTCAGTTATAAGATTTTCAAATGGTTTCTCCTGTTCTGCAAATCAGTTTTACTCTTGTGGCAATGTCATTTGATGCATGGATGTTTTCAATGTTTTTAGGAAGTTCACTTTATTTTTTGCTTTTAGTTTTCTTCTAAGAGTTTTATGGTTTTAGTTCTTACTTAGGTATTTGAGCCATTATCTTTTATAGGTCAACCATAAGATCCTAGAACCACTGCATTAAATGGGGTTGACTTTACATTCTTTGGTTAAGTGTACAATTCACCATTTTTAATCTAAGGCATAGAGGAGAAAGCATTGTCAATACCTCTATCCTCCTAAGACAGCTGAAAATCCCAAACACACACAAAACCAAACAGGCATTTCGTTTTCCAATCATTTCACAAGGTGTCTCAGACTGTGGGTCATTACAGTATTGCAGAAAACCTGCCATGTAACAGGTACATTTAAAAGCTTTGGGAAGGCTTATTAGCGTAAGTTTGTTTTATGTTAGCTGATTCCTCACCGTATTTAATGGAATCAGTTTGCCACGGTAGTGTCAGTGTTTTGTTATACGGTAAATGCCTGAAATCCTGGCTCATGCTCTGTTCTGTCTGTCTTCCCTTTGCTAATCCTGTTTTCTTGCATTATGCAAATCTTCTCCTATGCATCGTAGGTGTTTACCACACACCCGAGTTTTGCATACTCAATAGCGAGAAAAAGAAAACATTTTCCCATAAAACAGGGCATTAATCAGGGGAGCCCCTGTATGAAGACAGCATCTCTCCCTGGCACCTGTGGCTCCGGCGCTTGGGGAGTCAGTGGAAACCACACAGGTGAGTGAGTGGATGGATTATATTAAATTGCTAGCTTTTATAATGTAATTGAGGCCCTGGGAAACCAATTCAGGGCTATCCAGCTTCAGCCAGAAAATTGAGAAAGACCCTAGAATGGCTTTATGGTTTTGTGCCTCTAGTGATTTACCCAGGGGTAAAGTAATTTGTGGCTCCTTGGGCCAGTGAAAGCTGTTTCCCAGGCTTGGCTAGGGCTGAGAGTCAAGGTGTGACATTTCCTTTCTCAGCAGCCAGTCCTGTGGCATGTGACAATGTGCAACAATAGAAAGCTGCCTGGGCCCTTGCAGTCCATCCAGCTGCCATCCCAAATCAGACTCCTACAGCATGCAGCCGACAGAATAGGCCCACTTGCTGTAGAAAGAGATTCAGACATGACAGTTCAAAACAAGAGAATATTTTTTTTTAAGAAAAAAAATGAGTTTGGACACATCTCAAATGAAAATATCTCCTAACTTCCAGGATATTTCCATGAAAATCTAGAGATCGCTTTGTATCGTTATAGAGGAAGTAAATACCCTTGGGAGTGGCATAGATTTGTTTCTTTGTCCTGGGATAAGGGAACGTGATTTTAGCTGACATACGCCAACAGAACTCAGCAGCAAGCAGCAGAGAGGAAATGTTTTATGCTCTCTCTCTATCTAGCTTTGTAGCTGCGGCTGGTTCAGAACTCTACATCCTTAGCCTTGACTTCTGAAACACTGGGTTGTGGGCTTGTATCACCATGCCTAGCTCAACTCAGTTTTCTATTAAATCTTCACTATCAATTACATTATTTGTGTAGAGTGCCACTATAGAAATAGCAATCCTCAGGCTGTTCAGCCCTAAATAGCTCATTAGGTTTTTAGCTTACTATATTTTCACAGACAATTCCTTATTTCCAATGAATTTACACTACTTACAAATGTGTGGTTGATGCTATGGGGTAGTGAAATATATGGGTTAAGGTGGCCCATCCATTATAAAAAATCCCATTTTAGCTGCTTATTCATGTTCTCACCCACAGAAATACATCAGTTCCTGACATCCCATTTTAAAATATGATAATCAAAGCCCTGCTTTAGAGAAATTAAATAGTTGCTCAGTTTTATGCCGTTCTTCTTATTCCACTCAAGACTGGAAATTCGTAGACATGAGTTCAGAAGCATCATGTTGAGAGTCTTGAAGGATTCGGATGGATGGTTCTGATGGGGACCACCGGGCTGCCAAAGAGGCGAGAACACAAAGGTACACGCAGTTAGCATGATGCGGGAAGGAGAAGCTGCCTTGCATTTTGTTTGTCTGCTGAACAAGAATCACCTTCTTTTCTCTCACATCCTAGCACTGGCTTCCCATGCGGTCACGGCAGACTTCTAGAACTCAGTTTCCTCCCAAGTGAGGAGGATGGCCCAGCCTCCCTGGGACATGGTGTGGGGAATAAAGAAATAATTCTGCATAAATCTTTGCATGTTGTTCAGTGTATACTAAATTACCATGAATGTTTATTTATCCATTCTTACCATTATCTCAAGCTCGGAAAGTTAGAGATTTGCAAGAAATTATTCCCTACACATATTAAGTAGGTAAGGAAATCAAATAAAAAGGAAGAAATGAAACAAAAACAATTTCTAGGATTACTTTTAAATATAATTTATGGAAGAGATGAAATTATGTTTTGATCCTATGGGGTCCCCTATATTACCCCTACTGTCTTGATACAGAGCCTGAAAAGCCCATTGTAGCTATTAGTCTACCACTGAGACAAAGGTGGCACTTGTAACCTATAGGCTATTTTCATAAATGATTCTCTGAAACATCCAAGGGTCATTTGGTCATAAAAACTCTGTGTTATGACTTGAATATGAAATCATTTCCATGAGCTGTTATGTCACAGGCACTTTTTTTGGAAGTTCTAGACCCTCAAGCAGGAAGGGTCATTAAGGGTGTGCTCTCGAGTGGAATACATTGCCTGGACCTCTCTCATTGCTCCCTGTTTTCTGCCCACCATGAGGTGAGCAGCCAGATGTTCTTGGTGCCCTAATTTCAGCTTCACCTAGGCCCAGAAGAAAGAGAGTCGTGATCGGAGCCCTGAAGTCTCTGAAACTGGACCTTTTAAGTTGTTCTGTGGGTCACTTGGCCACAACAATGACAGCTCTGACTGACACATGCTAACACATTCTGAGTTCCTTGAAGAAGGGTCGAGGTGGAGATCCGATGGAGGGGAGAGCACGTTGGTCAAGGGTCTGGTTTTCTGATTGCTGTGAGGCAGGCCAGATGACCACAGGTATTAAACCATGTGTTTTATCTGATAATAGAGGGATGGATAACAAGGGCAGTGTTGATCCTACTTCAGTTAGAAGGCATCCTCCAAGTTTGCCTGCCGGCCCAAAAGTGAGATGAGTCTTAGAAACAAAGTAACTCCTGGATCCACGGATATTGCAGGAATATAAACTAGCCTTGTCACAGCTGGAATTTAATTCCCCAGAGGCCTAATTAACCTATGGGATGCTAAATCCCAAGAATGAATGAGGGGGCCTGTGTCCATGATTGATGTGCTCATTTTGAGGAGATACATGTTGGTACCAGGGCTGGGCCTCTGCTTTCATCACCCTCACACAACTCTGCACCCCAGAGAAGTTTCTAAATCCCATTGAAAGAATAAAGATATAGAGATAACGTTGACCCTTAGACTGGGAGTTAAGTAACTGCAGCCAGTGGTAATGGTGCTCACAGCACCGTAGTCAATGGGAAGAATGTGCTGTTGGCCACAGCTTGAGCCTTGACAGTGTGGACTTGAGACTTACTAGAAAAGGAAGAATCTCAGAGTTCCCTATAAAGCACAAAGGAAGGAAGAAACAAAAACAGATGGCCCAGGATATATAAGGAGAACATGAGTCCTCAAGGAATAAAGATTGAAGTGACTGAAGGCCTTAAGCTGAAGTTCCCTGAAGACAATCTCCATGCCTTTACTATCTCACTCCATACCAATCTAGGATAAACAAAGAGTGAAAAGAAACCAAGAAAACATGGAGGACACATAATCTCAGAAGGCAAAGTAAGGAAGAGACACAATGCTCACAAAATAACAGCAGGTGTCGTACTGTGTCTGCCATGGCTGGTGCCAAGCTCAGCTTTTCTTTAGGACTGTTTTATTTCATGCTGCTAGTAATCGTATGGAGCAGACACTATTTCACTCCTAAGCATGAGTGAGGAAACGGATTAGATAGAGCCCTAGGAAATTGCCACCATTCTCATGATAACTGTAGCAATCTGGGATTTTATATGGTAAATTAGATTGCAGACCTTCCTACTCTGCCTTCCAAGATGGGAACTGTCAATTATTCTAAAGCCTTCAGATAACACCCAGAGAAAAAGAACACAAAAGAGACAATTAAGTCAGGTCAGGAAAGATTATTAGCTGTACTTGGGGCAAAGTGGGACATCTTGAGTGGCAGAATTTTAGAAGGAGCAGAAATCAAGTCATGATGAATTAACAGTCAGGAGACACTGGTGACTTCAGAATCATGGGATAGGAATTCCAGAATTTCAGTGGAAACAGGACAGAGCAGTGGGATTTCATGAAACTTTGGTTATTTATTGGTCATTGGCTGAGGCAGTTTGATCAATCTGCAAGGAAAAGGGACTCAGTGTGGAAGGCAGCAACAGTGATGCCAGAGTCAGCTAGGGACCAGTGGGAGGGTGGCAGAGCTTGGAAATGCCATGCTAAGAAGTGAACTTGGGAGCTAATGAAGGTGTTATCTGGCACGGATTAGCAGCAAGGATCCACAACGAACCCAGAGCTCTTAAGAAGTGAGTCTGTGGTGCGGGAGAATTGTCTGTATTCTGTCAATCATGTTTTAAATAAATGCTTATTGGCCACGCAGAAAGTATAGGTAAGGCAACCAGACAGGAAGTAAAGGTGGGGTAATGAGAACAGGAGAATGCTGGGAAGGAGGAAGCCCATTCTTCCGCAGTCCTGCCCAGACCACCGAAGAAGCAGGATGTGACCTGCCCCACTGAAAAATGTACTGAGCCATGTGGCTAACATAGATAAGAATAATGGGTTAATATAAGCTACAAGAGCTAATAAGAAGCCTGAGATACTGGGCCAATCAGTTTATCATTAATATAGACTCTCTGTGTGATTTTCTTTGGGGCTTACTGGCTGCGGGAACTGGGCAGGACAGAAACCTCAAAGAGCAGGTCCTTCATGTTACAAGTCTGCTCTGTTGTATGCTCACTGCAGAGGTCCTTAGAGATGGGGAAGGAAGTGGAGAGAAAAGGAAGAGACTGGTCTTGTCTGTTCTGTTCCAGTCTCTACCACTCCTAGACCTGTAAGTCCTCAAATACAATGACCCAGGTCTCAGGGTTTGGCCCATGTTCCACTCCCTACCTCCTTTGTCTGCCTTATGCTGGCCCCATTTAATCTAAACATCTCTTCATCTCTCCTTGAAAGGTTCCCTCCAGCTATCAAGCCAAAAAGTCATACCTTCTTATAAGGTCTTATTTCTTCCCAACAGGTTAGCTAGCGCCATCTACCATGCACTTATTTGTTTTGTAGCCGCTCTCCTTGAAGGTGGGGCTTTCACTGTTTTCAGTGCCCTGTCTATGAATAGTATAGAAATGCATGGTACACAGTGCTGGTCAGTGACTCTTGACTGAATACATCTCGAAAGCCGGAGATTCGGTGTGCAACTTGTGAGGGAAGTGGGAATATAGTGTGATTATCAGGGCAACCAAACCCAAACAATACCCCTCACAACTTTATCCTTGCCAGCACACTCTCAGTGGCTTCAAGACAAAAATATTGGAAAGTGTTTAGGGGCGGTTTTTATAATGGAGAACCTCAAGGACACTTGTATAAGTAAGAAGTTAAGATTAGAAATTCAGAGATGACCACTTGATGTTTCTGAAGCAACTGGAGAAACTGAAAGTTGGAAACTGAGAGAAAAGGGCTCCTGGGAACAGAGGGCATCCACCTTGGAGCAGATTAGAGCCAGGCTGGTCTCCTTCCTTAAAAAGTCAGCATTCCCTAATGTTTTTGTTTTGGTTCTTTGATTTTCTTTCTCCAATTAGAATCTAAAATATCCTTTATGGGTTCGCGATTTGAATGCTGGTTCCCAACTGGTGGTGCTGTCTTGAGAGGCTTTGTAAGATGTAGAAGGTAGAGCCTGGCTGGAAGAAGTAGGTCACTGGAGGGGGTCCTGGGAGGCAAATGATCCTTGGCTACTTCCTGTCATTATCTGTATTCTCTCTTCTGTAATGCGAGCTGCTTGGGTCAGCCACCTTACTCTCTATGATGGTCTTAAACTTTTGAAACTGAACCAAAAGAAGCCCTTCTTCCTTTCAACAACGTGTAGTAAGAGACACAAAGGAATTAACATGGTCATCTTTCTCAACATTCCGTGAAAGTGTTTAACAAAACAAAGAAGTAGTAAAAACATTGGGGGGAATGGTGGCACACCTGCTATCCTAGCACTACAGGAGGGCCGTAAGTTTGAGGACAGACAGCTACATGGGTATTTCCAGACCATTCCGGGGTACCTAGAGAGACTGTGACAAAACAAAACAACCAACTCAAACAAAAATCAGTGACTCTGACCTCAGATAAAACCAGTCAAGTGTTCTCAGGCTTGGGCATCACAGCCTGTGCCCATACCAGGCCAGGCTATCCATCCTCAATAAGCCAATATAAAGAGCCAAGTTAGAAGTGGAAAGCAGAAAATAGAGACTTACACAAGGTGGCAAGAGAGACAGTGATTCAGAGAATCCCCAGGGCCTATCTTGGGTATCCTCAAGGGAGATCAAAGCTCAGAGGGCCAAGGATATCTAAGCAGACCCAGTCAGGGTGTGGTCCCTCCCGCAGTTAGACCAAGCTCGTCTAGGTTCCTGTCCCATCCTGTGAGCTGTTAAAACTGTGTGAAGTCTTTCTCCAGAAGACAAGTTTCTCCTCTGGTGGTGCCTTTTCCTTCCCCGAATGTGAGATTACTGGGGAAAATTCCAGTTTCTTTGGAGTTCATTGTTTCAACAGTCTGATAGTCAGGCCGAGAGACACTTGGGTCTCTTTAGAATACTTTCATTTAATTTTTATGATCTATACCACTGATAAAGCTGAAATTCAAGTAACAACTATGAGTTCAATCTTACTTTACTCTCCGATAAAGAATAGCTGGCCACTGTTTCCCATTTCACCTCCCTTAGTCCAGGTGTGTAGAGTGTGCATCGAGATGCAGAGCTCCAAAGGCTCCCTCACGCCTGGAGATGTATTGGTTTGTTGTGTGACCAAAGTCACTTTAGTTGCTCCAAATAACACTAGCGCAGAGACTGGCTCACCCTGAATACTCTCAATAAAGACACTCACTTTGTACCCACTATGGCTGAAGAAACTAGAGGCAAAGGTGCTATGTTCTTATCTAAAATACCCCAGGAGACACTCTATAGTCTTCTGTGTGCTGGTTGTAATCATAGTTGGATTACAGAGAGAGAGTCTAGGAGAGGGGGTATAGGAGCTGTGCAAGGTATCTACAATCAGAAGAACCACCTGTAAATATCTTAGTCACTGCTACTTGATTAAAATGTGTGACATGTTCTCTAATTTTGTCATTCTTGCCACTAAAACAGAAATATCAATGGTATGTCACTTTTAACGCTGGTGTAGGAAGTAAATCAGGAGCTGTTGAGGTAGCTCAGTTCATGCAAAGTTTGTTAAACAGCATGAAGGCCTCATGTTTGGATCCCCAGTACCCATATAAAGCAAAACCAAACCAAACCAAACTAACCAACCGACCAAGCAATCAACCAACAACCAAAGATAATAGAAAATCCAAACATTTTGTATAGTAATCAGATGCTAGAGAAGTGAAGTCAAGAGAGTAACATTTGGAAGAGCACTTACTCTTCCTAACTCTCAGGGTTTTTTTTTTTCTTTCATAAAATGAAACTCTGAATTCAGTGGGATCTTGATGCCTAACATGATTGAGGTGAGTAGTTGGGTCATTAATTAAGAGCCGTGTACCTATAATCTTTGTGGTAGAGAAGTAGAAAGAGGAGTGTCTACCATTACAGCCAAATGCTCTCTCTGTATATACTTAATAGCTTAGAGCTTATCTTTTATCAAAAGATTTGTTTGTGTGTGTGTGTATGTGTGTATGTGGAGTGTTGTGGTATGTGGTGTGTGTGTGTGTGTGTGTGTGCACGCGCACATGCACATACACGCATAGTGCACACCACATATGGGCAGCTACTCAGAGGCCAGAAGGAGGGACCAAATCCTCTGGAGCTGAAGTTACATCAGAGAGTGAGTCTCCACGGAAACTGGGAACCATACTCAGACTCCCTGGAAGAGCAGTGTGCATTGTTAACCACTGAGCCATCTCTCCTTCTTCTTAGACTTTTTTCTTAAACACATATAAAGGTTCACTTACTACCAGATATATTTTACCCAGAGTTCTTTGGAAATGGTTTCCTGATTGAATGTTTGCCTTTCTTATAAAGCCAGCACTGATCAGGATTACCAAGGAGATCCTGCTTTTGTTTTAAATAAAATGGCTTGATGGGAGCTTGAGTATAGAACTTAATCCCCAGCTCTTTGTCCTTCCCAATTATCCCCTCTCCTGTTCTTACAGTTGGCTGGCCCATGACTAATTTGATTACAGTTGTTTTGTTTTTTACATTTAAGTGACTTTTCTTCAGGATCATTCTACTTAGTCTGTACAGAAACTAACAATTGTCTTTGCTTTTAACTCCAGGTCATTGATATGCTAATTACCACTCCATTAAATTGCCTAATTACAGTTGCACCAGTTAGTGAACTGGTGTTTCCTAAGCAAAGAACTCAAATAGAGAATAAAAGCCAGTGAACATTGAGAATGCCAGTCTCCCAGCTGGCTATGGATTTGGGGCAGCCTAGAAGAGCATCTGCCATCAATAGAGTCTGGACACCTCAGCGTAGGAACATGAGGTCTCTAGTGATGCTCCTAGAGTGGCCATGAGCATTAATGGAAAAATGAAGGTTAGTCAAACAGCTTTTGGTTGAAAGTTCTGTAACTGAAGGTTTTGCTTCCACCTGCAAGTTCCCAAATAACCACTCTGAGGCTTAATATTAATTACAAATTGTTTGGCCTATTATCAAGCTTATTACTTGCTAGCTCTTACAACTTAAATTAACCCATTTCTATTATTCTATATTTTACCACTCATGGCTCATGGCTTGTTACCTTACATCTTGCTTCCCTGGTATCTGCTGGCATCACCCTGACTCCACTTTCTTTCTCCCTATACCTCTGTTTGGATTCCCACCTAACTATATTCTGTCCTACCACAGGCCAAAGAAGCCTTTATTAACCAGTGGTAATAAAACATATTCACAGCATACAGAGGGGCTTCAGACATCAAGCCTTCCCACTGGATTCAAAGGAATTCAATCTCATGATAACCATGTATGGAGATCATTTAGATAATTAAGCAATCAAGATTGTGGTTAAGATTTTTAAATTCTTTTACACCTTACACTCTATTGCTTTAATACTGTTCCATCTCATGGCATTCTCTGTATAGTAGATATTTTCTCCCTGTACTAAAGGGGCTTCTCTTCTACCTGGTGCCATGACCTTGACAATGGATACCTTTCATTTCAGTCTAAACTGGGAGAAGGCGAACACTAGGTTTCCAGAGCAAAGTCCTAGGCAGGTTGCCTTTAAAGGCTAGCTGCCATTGGGGCTCCACATGCTTTTGCTTCAAGCCTGGTGAGGTATTTATAGCTGATCCCGATATTCTGTGATGTTGTACAGAATTCTCAAAAAGTCGAGTCGAGAAAGGAGCTTTCTTTTTATGTGTTGGGTGTGCAAAGTTAGCATCGAGATGCAGTGGTGCTCTACATTTATAAACTGCATTTATTTAAAAAGCAATCTCCAATGCTGGCACAACAGAAGGAAGAAAAGGTAAGGTAGACAAGTGTTCTGCTCCCAATGAGTCTGACTTCTCTTTCCTGGTTTAGCCGGATATGAATCGTGCACATTCCTGAATCCACTCTTTTATTCTGTCAGGGAACTTGCTCTCTGATAGCTTGTCTGGAGAGATGGGAGGAATACTTAACACCCCATCCCGCTGCCCATCACTTATATTGGTGCTCAGACAAAGAGTAAAGAATTGTTTCACCAGCCAAGTGAGTTTCATGTAAGAAGCTGATGTTAGGAGTCTGGGGATCTCAGTCTTTTCTGTCTATCTTCTGAAAACACTGTTGTCTAGACATATGTTTTAAGCTGCAGATTTGCTGACTGTGTAAAAGGTCTGAACACCCTGCAAAGGGCCTCATTGTGTGAGACCATCACAGTTGTTCACAAAAGCCAGCAGTGACCCACTATAGTTAAGGGTCAGTCAGGATCTTCTCTTCCTCCTCCAAGCCACTGAAGTGTTTGGGAGTAAGTTTATAAGAGACAGTCAGCTCTCCAAGGACAGAAAGACTGTCTTCTGCCCAGTTTTTTTTCCTCTTCATTTTAAAAGAGACTATTCTAATAATAAAATCAAGAAAAAGGTCTAAAAATACCCAGAAAGAAGGACTACTTTCTGAATTATGTGTAACTGCAGACATAGGGGACCAAATGTGGAGGTCTTAGCAGTGTTTGAGCTTCATAGCTGTCTGCCATGCTTGTTTTCTTGTGCCTTCCGTTAGCAAACAGGTTCCTTAGCAACAGTCGCAGGTGCAGGCTCCATTTTGCATACTTGCTGTGTAAAGTTAGGAACCTGAAGTAAGGGTTACCATGCTTTAGATCCTAACCTGTCGGATAACCATGATTTCAACCTCTCTGAGAGCCTGGAAAAGGGATCTGTGTTCTGCCCCTCTCCCTGTATGAACTCCAGGATAGATATCGCCAGTCTCTATAGCTAATGTTACACATGTCTGATTTGTGATGTCCCATGATTACAAGACTGTCATTCTCACCCCCCTCTCCAAAGATAGGAGGTTTTTATTTTTGCAGATAATTTTGAACCTTGACTTTGGAACTTGGAGGGAGGCAGCCTTTGTGTTTGCAGTTTCCCAGTGACTCCTTACTTCTCATTAGCCCCTTTGCTTACAATGAAATAAGTTGTACCCATGAAACAGCAGGCACCAAGTTATAATTTCATCTTTTTAAGAGTGACAGGAAGGGTTGACCATATCAACCGCTTCCTCCCTTAGTTATCTGTTAAAGCTGCAAATTCTCCTAGGTGTAGTTATTAAAGTCATGATATCAACTCCCAACATAGATAACCCTATGCTCAAAGTCTGTGTGTCGTGGGAACTTAGTTAGTACCCATTGCAGATCTATTGTTTAAATAAGGAATTACTACTCAGGATTCTGCTCAGATCAACTTAAAGGGGCTTGACAGATTCTTACTGTCTATTGCAAGTTGCTCTTATCTTTTGAAGTGTTAAGTTGTATAAATAAACAGAATATGCACACGTAATAATGTGTAAGTAGGTAGAATTTTCACTGGAACACATGACAAAATGGGAAACATGACCAGTGATGCCCCTTTTTGTTTTCAGCAAGCGGCATACAGTCTAACACCTTCATTTTCCAGACAGCAAGCAAGGTGAGGTGTGCTTGGGCATTAACAGTTCTTCATGTTGCAATAGGAAGAGCTGATTGTGAGGTGACAGACCCCCAGACTGTCAGCTCATAGATTCAATTGACAGTAAATGGAGGAATGGAAAACTGTCTTTCAGACCTGCAAGAAATACATCTGGGAAAAAGGTTGGGAATTTCTGCAATAGAAAATATAGAAAACTATTCAAATAACCTTAATAAAGTGATTTTATCAGTAAATTAAGAATACAGTTCTATAACCACTGCCACTTCCTATTATTTGGTAATTCTTCCCCCCTCCCAAACCCCTAGCAAGTCATTGTGGCAACAAAAGGCTGAAACAAAAGAGTCAAGTGGGAGTTCTATTTCTGAATGATATTAATAATAATTGAGTCATAAAGAACATTGATGAGAATTTGCTATCCATTGTGAGTAGAAGACTGATGTAATGAACTCAGGAAGGTCAGGAGACAACTTTGCTGAAGAAATAGCAATATGTAATTTTAAAAAATTGGTACTTATAGGCCAGGAGAGCTAGCTCAGACATTAGGAGCAGTGGCTGTTCTAGAACCCAGGATCAGTTCTCAGCACCCACCCGGTGGCTTATAACCATCTGTAGCCCTAGTTCCTGGGGATCTGATGCCCTCTTCTGACCCCCCATGGGCACCAGGAATGCATGGAAGCATGCAGGAAAACACCCACATACGTAGAATAAATTAAAGAAAATCAGTGCTTATTAAAATGCTTGAGGTTTTATCTTATGAGCATTAGCAAGAAGTACACTCAATTTCTGTTTTAAATTGTTTTGCCTCTATCAAACGGTTATTCCTATTTTCTGGTTTTACTCACTTCAAAATTCCCTGTCTTTCCACGCCTAATGTAAAGCTGCTAAGAAGTTAGTCCTATTGTTACAGGAACTTGCTGAATAATGGAAAGAAAGACAGCTTTACACTGGGGTCATCAGCTGTTCAAAGAGAAGCAGAAAACCAGCCAAACAATTCCAAGTATAGATTTCTGCTTTCAGTGACTATAGGCCATAAAAGAAAAGCTTTTAGTGTTCATTCAATAGAAAACACAACATCTGCTATCACTGTAGGTTTTATTGTAGACTTAAACATGAAACACCAAATACAAGTTCATTCACATGTAACTATTGGTATACAGAGTGGTGGCCAAAAAAAAGAGAGAAAGAAGAGAAAGAATTCAGACCCAACAACCACTAAGCTTAATCATATTTGGAATTGGTTGCTGGGATTCCAACCCAAATGTCTGCTGAGAATGCAATGATTCTAAAAAAGGATCATGTTATATTTTGATATAAAAAGAAATCTATACTTGATCTCTGCACTTGATTCCTAAAACTCTTGCAATTACTGAACAATAAACACTGCAAGAGTATCTTTGTAACCCTACTGAATCTCTGACCACGTTCCTAACCTAGAAAGCCAAATGCTTCAGAATTCCTAGGAGGGGATTCTGGGGAAACTCTGGTTTACATTCAGAGGTGATGAAACAGAATGAATGACCTGGGAACTGTGATTGGCACCTGAAGCAGAGTGGTCTATAGTGATAATTCACTTGTATTTTAATAAATAAAGCTTGCCTGATGATCAGAGAGTAAAACAGACCAGGCAGTGGTGACACACACCTTTCATCCCAGCCGCCACACAAGTTTACCATAGAAACTGGGCGGTAGTGGTGCACACCTTTAATCCCAGCACTAGAGAGGAATATAAAATGGGAGGAGACAACTCTGAGTCAGTCTCATTCTGAGGATTCCCGGAAGTAGGATCACCATTTCAGACTGAGATAGAGGTCAGAGCCAGTGACTGGCTGTTTTGTTCTTCTGACCTTCAGGTTGAACCCCAATATCTGTCTCTGGGTTTTTATTAATTGTGTTGCAAAGGTCTTGTGCTACTGAGTCCAAATTGTAGGGTCTGTACAACCCACTATACGAACTAGTGTTGGATTGGGTTGATTTGTAGAACCTGCAGCTAGTGTGGTAGAATTTATTGGTATGGGAATAAACACCACATACATATGTTCATAGAATTGTTCAGTGTTGAGTTCTGAAGACAAAAACATGTATCTTTTACTTCATAGATTGTATACTTAAAATTAGGGTTTGAGAAACACACTTAGTCCAGGGAGGGGGCTCAGCAGGTAAAGGCCTAATGGCCTTGAGTTCAATCCTTAAACCCCATAGCGGAGGGGAGAATTGACACCTAAAAGTTGTCCTCTGATCTCTCTCTCTACTCAGTACTCAAATATTAACAAACATTTAAAAGAAACATACTTATTACTTTAACTATGAACTTTTAATTCTCACCATATTTCTTCCCCCATTCATCTATGGCTTAAATGGGGTATTGATTTTTACTATGTAGAGTAGATTAAATTATGTGTTCTCCAAATCATATCTAAGTAAGAAAGAGAGAGGAAGGGAGGGAAGAAAAAAGGAGGGAGCAAGGAAGGGGAGATAGAGGGAGGGAGGAGAGGGGAGGGGAGGAGAGCAGGTTTTTTCTTAGGGCCACCAGCTCACAAATAATGACATGAATACTTATTAAATATGAAAGCTTGGCCTTAGCTTAAGCTTGTTCCTAACTAGTTTTGATAACTTAAATTACTCATAATTTAAAATCTATGTTCTTTTATGGTTTGGTTACCTTTACTCTCTACTGTCCATCCTGCTTGCTCTGCACCTGGCTGGCACCTCTAACTTTCTTCTTCCCTTAGACCTTTCTGTCCCCTGAAGTCCTGCCTAACCTCTTTCTGCCTAGTGATTGGCCATTCAGCTCTTTATTATACCGATCACAGTGACACATCTTCACACAGTGTAAAGGAATATCCAGCAACAGGAGGGAGGAGGAGGATGGTATTTGGTTAACAAGACTGAAGAACTGCTGAAGACGACCATGTGGAGATAGAGGTGGAGACCAGGGCGTGGCTTTACAAACTAAACAGTGTTAAAGACTTGGGGGTTGCCAGAAACTAAGGCAAGAAAGAATCCTTACCTAAGGCCTTCAGAGACAGCAGGGTCCTGCCAAGGTCTTGAGAGATTCCCAAAGAATAGATTTTTGTTCCATCAAGACCTCCAGTGTGACTTCTTAGGAAGAACTTCTCAGCCACACAGAGGAGCTGCATCCACACTACCCGGGGTTTGTTGTGTCTTGTTTCTCTATAGAGAGGAATTTTAGCGCTGCTGAAATCTCCTCAAAGCACAAACATCCTCAGTTTGCACTATAGTTTTCTATCCCAACATTATTCTATGTAAATACTTTTGTTGTTCTGTTTGTTTTGCTTTATAAAATATTTTCCTACCACTGTTTCTAACAGGAGGAAGTATTTTCTCTTTGGCCTGAGGAAAAGTCCAAATTCTAATTCTCTTCTGATTGTAAAAGGCTCAGTATTAAGCCATTATACTACAATATGAAGCAAAATAAGGTCATTTGTAACAGAAATATAAGTATTCTGATTTTAAAATATTTATTATTTTTCATCTTATTACTTCACTTAGTGGCTAATATAATAGTTTCTATTTTCTTTATAGAAATACACTTTAATACACTGTATTAAAACCTTGAGAAACTGGGAAACTGGTCAATATCCTCACTGGAATTCTTTGCAAATCACAGAGGAAATGCAAATTAAAATGTCCACTCACCATTTCTTTTTAACTAAATGCATAAATTTATGAATTGGCAGTACAAAATCTACCTGACTTTGATGTAGTAGACAGAAGATTCTTATGAAATCCATATCTTCCTGAATTTATAATATCTCATTGTTTAATATTAATAAGATATTTAGTTATTGAAATGTGGGTGTTTAAATAAAATGTTTACTATTTTGGTAATTGTTTTAATTCTTTAAGAATGTCTTATGATATATTGTGATCATACTCACTCCTTTCCCAACTCCTGCCTGATCCATACTCCCTTCCTTACCCACTCAGTATTTTGTCCTTTTTACAAAAATATAAACAAACAAACAAAAAAACCCATCAAGTCCAATTTTTGCTGCCCATATACTCTTGGGTGTGTGGTAATACAGCAGTGCACGGTCACCCTCCGAAGGGCCATGTCCTTAAAAGAAAATTGACTCTCTTTCTCTCCACAGCTCCTAATTGCTAGTATCTTATTAGCTCATGGTGGGCCGGGCTTCCTGCCCATCTCCTCTCTCCAGGCCTGGATTTTATCAGCTTAAGCTTGAGCAGGTCTTGTGCTCACAACCTCCCTTGTGTGTCTGGGAAACACTGCTCTGTGGAAGCCACCTACTGCCTCTGACTCTTACAGGTTTCCACACTCACCCATGACGATCCCAGACTCAGGGAGGAGTGTGATACAGGTGTTCGATTTTGGGGTAAGCATTTTCTGTTGCTGTGATATTTTTAGGTTCCGAGAGAGAGGAGAAAGAGAGAGAGAGAGAGAGAGAGAGAGAGAGAGAGAGAGAGAGAGAGAGAGAGCAATCACATGAGGTGGGGATGGGGAATGGCAGCAGTTGGCGGAAGTAATCTGGCTGGTTATATTTTCATCCACATTCAGAAAGTAGAAAAAGAGAACAGTGACACCCCAATGGCTTACTACCTCCAGGAGGGATGCATCTTTAAACGCACTTTTAAATGTCCTTCCTAGACAGCACCACCAACCAGGCTAAGGATAAAATGTATGAGATTGTGGAGGACATTTCTCACTCAAAACACCATATTTGGTGTTCTATAGATCTATTTAATGGGCAAAATCCTGTGCAATATACTTTCTTTGTTTTCTGAAACACTGGACACTCCTGTTTACCCCTGTCCTGGGCTCGCATGAACCTTGATAAGTGGTGTAGATTTCTGGTGGGTTTATTTTTTTGGTCATACTCAGAATATCTGCAAGAGGCCAGAGGGAAGATTAAGTCACATTGTCTTTGTTCTCTTGATCCATCCAGAGCAGCATGAGACATTTGAGAAGGCCTCTTCCTGGTACTTACTGTGTCCTTATTAGAATTGGACCCAAGAAATATGAATCAGACAATGGTGAATGGAGGCTTTATACTGTGCTCTTCTTTGATGTAGGACTCCCTTTGGTGTGCTATGGGTATGTTTGAATACATTTTATTACCTTTGGTTAGTAAGGAAACTGCTTTGGCCTATGGCAGGGCAGAATATAGGTAGGTGGGAAATAAACTGAATGCAGGAAGAAAGAAGGTGGAGTCAGGCAGACGCCATGTAGTTGCCAAAGGAGAAAGATGCCAGAACCTTACCAGTAGGCTACAGTCTCATGGCAGTCCACCAATTAGTAGGAATGGGTTAATTTAAGATGTAAGAGCCAGCTAGAAATATGCTTGAGCCATTGGCCAAACAGTGTTGTAATTAATATAATTTCTTTGTGATTATTCAGGTCTGGGCAGCCAGGAAACTAAAAAGTCAGTCTCCGTTTACACTTTTTCCCTTGGTATGAGGCGTCATATTTCATTTCAAAGGAGAATAATAAAATCACAGTGTTTAAGAGTAGGAATTTTGAGATGACATAGCTCAAAGCAGAGATCTCACACTTAAAAGCTGTTTGGCTTTGGCAACTTATTTGGTCTTTATTCACCCTTCATTTCTTAACTGTATTAGAGCCCTGAAATACCACTCATCTCCCAAGGGTTGTTCTGACAGTTAATGAGATCATCTATGAATTCACTTAAACTATCCTGACACTGTAGTGTTAGCACTGAATAATGGCTGTCGGTGGGTGTTACTTCAGTAGAATCATGTATGGAACAATATGAGAAAATGCAGGAGAAGCCAAGTTTTCCATATTCAATAGCCATATATTTGCTACTATTAGCAAGAACGGTAACTTAATATTCATTAGGAATTAGATTTCCCCACATGAGGAGTCATGCTGATACTATTTTTTCTAGTAAAGCCATTTAATACTCTTTTATAAAAAATATTTATTTTTATTTTATATGTGTAAGTATTTTATTTATGTGTGTGTACCACATCCAAGGATTGCCTGTGGAGGTCAGAGGAGGGTGCCAGATCCCTTGGAACTGGAGTTACAGATGGTTGTGAGTTGACATGTAGGTTCTGTGAAATGAACCCAGATCATATGCAAGAGCAGCAAGTACTCTTAACCTCTGAGCCAAGTTCTGAGCTCCCTACTTGATACTCTTAATGTATCTCTTCAGGTATTTCATATTGTATAGTAAAAGAGAAAAAATCATTAGAGAAGCAAGAATTCTGGAGGTTTGAAACTTGACTAAGGCATACAGTTTGCTAATTTCCACAGCAGTTCAAAATAACGTATCTCAGAATGAGCAGCACTCATAAGCATGCCGTGGGCTTTGACTGCTAAACAATCAGTGTCTCTGAGTGTCTTACATTTTTTTAACTTTTTATATGGTGAATTATCTCTAAGGCACCCCATTTACCCACTGTGTCTACTTTTTCACTAGTCTACTATAACAATATACCCAATTTATTTTAGATTAGTGAAGGAAACTCTTCATTTTGTTTTAGCTTTTTAGTGCACTTTGTAGTAATCTAGCTGAGGAAAATTGAGAGCTGCCTATTGAAAATATTTTAGATATCCCTGGTTTCTAATATCCAGGATTCATTTTCCTGTTATTACTTGAGTGTCTCTAAAGGAGGTCATTTTGGTAAATGATTTTTATGTTCTCAGATTCATCATCTCTGCTCATTAATAAGGCAAGGACATGCCTATGGGGAAAATTCATGGCTTTGGAGGGAAATAGGGATTTAGGGTAAAGAATCTATATTGAATTTTGACTTCGAAATATGGCTTAGGCAAAAAAAGAGATCTATTCTTTCCATTCAGAAATTGCAATTTCATTCTAAAGGAAATGAGGAAGCCTATTACAAGCAGCCTGGATGGTGTGACCTTTTGTGTATCTGTGCATTGTCTTGGTGCACTCCTGTTAGGTGGCTGATGCTTTGTAGGGAAACTATCTGGCCTAGTCCAATGTTTGCTGGTGAAACTGGTTTAATATGAAACACCAAAATTCTTTACTTAAGTCCTCTCCAGAATTATTTTTGTGGAAATCATTTCTTCGCACTGTGTTGTCACATTAATGCTAAGACCCTAAACTGTGGAAAGAGAGCTAGAAGCATTGGTTTTGGGGATGAGGCTGCTTGGTTTAATGAGAAAGGTCTTATATATTTGGACATTGATCTGAAAGCTTAATGGGTTAAACAAGTGTGTCTGATGAGTTTCAACTAGCCCCTTGACTCGTATCTCAGCTATACATTCATCATTCCTTGGAGTGGGAAGTCTTTCTGTATATGTGTTGCTTTTATTGGTTAATGAATAAAGAATCTGCCTTGGCCTGTGATAGAGTAGAGTAGAGATAGGTGTGGAAACTAAACTGAATGCTGGGAGAAAGAAGGCGGAGTTGAGGAGAAGCCATGTAGCCCTGCCAGAGATAAATGCTGGACAGAACCTTGCCGGTAAGCTCCAGTCATGTGGCAATACACAGATTAATAGAAATGGGTTAAACTAAGATGTAAGAGCTAGCCAATAAGAAGCTAGAGCTAATAGGCCAAGCAGTGATTTAATTAATACAGTTTCTGTGTGATTATTTCAAGTCTGGACATCTAGGACGGAACAAGCAGCCCTCCTACTACAATTCCTCTATATTTAAAAGAGAACATTGTTGATTTTTTTAAACTTAATATATTTGCCATTGAAGTGGTTGCCAAAGCCACTTACCCCATAAATATAAAGAAATGACTTTAGAAAACACAAATGTAAGCAAGCTAGTGAGCATTATCCCTCCAGTGACTTTTATCTCTGCTCCTGCTTGGGTTACTGCCATGAATCCCTCAATGAACCTAAACCTGAATCTGTAAACCAAATAAACCCTTTCATTCCCAACTTACGTTTGGTCATGGTTTTTATCACATCAACATAAAGTAAACTAGAACACTCAATGACATCAAATAGTCCAATAAAGAGAGTATTTATAAATACATCTATGTATAAATGTTCAATGTATATTCTAATTGATATGAATTTTGGTTGCTTTTACATTATACTGCCATATATAAGTGTTTGGACTTCTTTCTATGTGTCTTGGATCAGTGGTTTTTCCTTTTTAAATTTTTTATTATTTATTTTTTGAAAATTGGACTTGATCTGTAACACAGGTTGGCCTGGCACTGTATAGATATGCTTCCACAGACTCAATATCCTGTTGTGTCAGTCTCTTGAGTGCTTGAATGAGAAATATGTGCTATTATGTGTGGCCTTCACACTTGATTTTGACTACAGTGATGCCAATAAAATTGTTTAAAATAAACAAACAAGGAAACAAAACAATGCAAAAAACTATTTTTCTTTCATACATCATGATTTCCCTATACTGTCCTACTTTATATAAAAGAGAGATATTCACAAACAATATTTTACTTGTTAATGCTTATAAAACTGTCTTGTTTTTTTTGCTTTCTGTGATTTGGAAATATCTGAGAACTTCAGTGAGTTTTCTACTTTATCTTGAAGTGTTTCAGAGTTCCTGGCCGTGGTCTGTTTTATTGTGTATGGGCTTTAATGGCAAGTCCCTGAGTGTAGCTGATGTCTGCATCTGTTTTCATTTAGATGTTACAGAGGTAATCCCTACTCAGCTCACATTACCAAGCTTGCAGTCCAGGGGATCTTGGAGATAGAAATTTAGTTTACTAGGCTTAGGGAGATGACAAGGAAATATGTAGTAGACACTGTGAGGCCATTGGAGGCAGACTTAAGACTGAAACTGAACATGTCATTAGTAAAGTAGGATTTCAACAATACTGCACAGCATGGTAGATTAAATGCATAATCCTTAAAATGAATGATTTCAAGTTGTTCATTCTGCTTCCAGATAGGCACAGATTTCTTCAAGCAGAAGGGGGATTAGGAGAATGAGTGACTACGGTAATCTAGTTGGGTGGTTTCTTCAAATTAAAGTCATAGTTCACATGAGTCTTTTATTATGAAGGAGAATTTCATGCTCTGTTATTGCATGCACTACTCATTTTTCTGCAAAATAAAACCAAAACCAAAGCCAATTATAATAAATAGAGAATGCAAGAAGAAAACTTTTTACATGAATGGCACAAAGTGTACTTTTGCCATTTTACCCTAGAGCAATGCCAGCCTTGAAAAGTCTTGCACCTTAACCCACTGCTGATTTACAATTGTGCATCACTCTGGCCATACATATTAATGATATCATGTTACAACACATGGAGAAAGCCTATGTCCTTAATACCTGAGTTGTCAGATTGTGATTTCATACACAGTCTCAACCATATGTTAATTCCACACAGCTTTCTATAAAAAATGATTATGCAATTCCTCCCACTTAAATGTGTTTTTTTTTTCCTCATCTGAAACTAGGTGGATTTTCCTTATTGCTATAGCCAAAAGGACACACCAATCTAGGGTGATTTCATTAGAGAAGAAATGGCTTCCAATTTACTCAACAGAAGACTTGTGTTTAAGCCTTTACAGGCTCTATGAGCAGAAAGTCGAGGAATGGAAGACATAGAGGGACCACACCAAGATCCATGGCTATGACAAAGAGACATTGGCCTTCCTGGGGCTGTTGCCACTGTCCATCTTTGCCAATGTCAGGCATGTTCTGACTGCAGCTGCATGAAAGATCCTGAGTGGGGATCGTCCAGTCGCCTACTCCTTACCTGACTCATGAGAGGCAGGAAAGCAATTGTTGTTCCTTTAAGTCAACTTAGCTGTGGAGTGATTTGTTACACAACAGCAGATAACCCAAGCACCTGGTGAGATACAGGCCTGTTCACTGCAGAATATAAACCACAATGAAAATTTATGTGTCTGTCATCCCAGAGAAATTTCTGTTACTCCTGTAGTTCATGGCCTGTCAGGATATTACATCTCAAGTGAAAAACAAGTTTCTATATTTTGCCCAATTGCTAGCACTTAAGAAAGAGACTTTGGGGGTTTTTTGAAGGCAAAACTTTATCATATTCAGGGACAACTAAACCAGCCTGCATTTTAAGTAGCTCTGCGTACTACTTGAACTTCATTGTGAAAAGGAAGTTCATCTTGGGCAAACACTCTATGGCAGAATACCATACTCTGAGGGCTTTGTGGAACGCTCTGCTTAGATCGCTGTCTGCAAACCCTTTGGAGTTTGTAGGCCAGTATACCTTATTCAAAAATTATGCTTTTACTTGTTACAAAATCACCCTTGTCTTGCTATTGACTCACAGGGATACCAAGTGACCTTAAAAATTGAGCATCTATTGTAAGTAAGGTGTCAATGACTCCTTAGAGCATTTGCTTATCAGTTACTAAATTACTTTTGTGCATGGAACGATGGCACCAGTGTGCTTCAAACATAGTGTGACCCATCTTTATTACTACCCACTTCTGGTGCTATTACTACATTGTATATGACTCCCTTACTCTACAAATATAGCCTCATTGGGAGAATAATCAAACATTGCCTTGCAGTAATTTTGATGTAACTGTTAGAATCACCCTGAAAAATAATAGTATAATACAGGCTTATAACTTACTTATGGGGTAGCCTATAATTGCATCAAGGAAGGGGATGTCTCCTGGGATCAGAATTTCAAGTTATATATCTGTTTGCTTAGAAAAGCAAGTCAGAGGTGTGGCATACTATAAACGTTAGTAAAAAGTTGGTAATAAGTCTTTGGGAGGGTATTAAAGTTAAGAAGGAGAAGAAGAAGGAAGAGGAGGAAATGAAGAAGAACGAGGTGGTAGGCAAAGCACAAATGAAGTGTCAGTGTAAATATGCGTCACTCGGAGGGTGTTATTTATAGTCCATGTGAATTTTCTGCAAACATGATTCCCAAAGGGTCTTGACACCATTTCAGATGGCCATTGTACTTCCATAACAACTGCAAGATTTTCACTCGCAATTTTCCATGAATATTGAGGACAATTTTCAGTGTCTGTGATATATGATATTTCAACATATTTAATATATAATTATATATTTATATGTAAATTATATAATTTAAATATGATTTGTAGGAGGAGAGAGCCTCATGTTGGTTCCCATCTGTCAGGCTAGCTTAGACTGAAATTGTATTAATTAAATCACTGCTTGGCCCATTAGCTGTAGCTTCTTATTGGCTAATCTCTTTCATATTAATTTAAACCATTTCTATTAATCTGTGTATCACCACGAGGTTGTGGCCTACCAGCAAAATTTCAGCATGTCTATCTCTGTTGGAAGCTCCATGGTGTTTCTCTGACCCTGCCTCCTTTCTCCCAGCATTCACTTTAGTTTTCCCTGCCTAGATCTGTTCTTTTGCCCTATCATAGGCCAAGACAGTTTCTTTATTCATTAGCCAATAAAAGAAACACATAGACAGAAGGACCTCCCACACCATTTCCCCTTTTCTGTTTAAACAAAAAGGAAGGCTTTAAATTTAACATAGTAAAATTACATATAACAAAACATGTATCAAACAAGAATTACAATTATAATATTTATATCTATTTTATTTTTTATCATAACTGAGGGAAACTATAACTATAATCATAAATTTTTCAACTCCATCAAAGACTCCAGAAGGATATAATATTACCTAAATAAACAAGAAGTGTATTGTAAGCAACTTCCAAAACTCTAAAACTGACAGACATCTTGCTGCCTGGATAGTCACCCAAAGTTTTTCTGTACCATTGGGGTATCCATCTTCAACCTACAGGCCCATAGTATCCAGCAGACTTTTCCATGAAGCAGGAAATTTTAAAGACAGTTCCACCTATATTGGCAGTGTGTTAGTCACTTTCTTTTATATCCTGCAGAATGTCTAGTAGAGTCTTTTATGAAGCAGGAACTCCAAAGGACCATATCACCCTTAGGTAAGTTCAACAGTCATTTCTCTGTGGTTCTGGATGTCCAGTCAAGCAGTTCAGGCAAGAGCAGTTTCTTGCCCAAATGGTTAACCAACTCCATAAAGAGACTTTTTAATACTCATCATCCTCTTGAAGTAGCTTGGTGCTGCCAGGAGCAGATGTGTCTCACTGTCATGAAAAGTCCTAAGTTCTTAAACATTTTAAATGCCATATTCTGTAGTCTTTGAAAGGTTTGTAGAATGCCTATCCAACTGAAGTACATCTAGAAAATCTAACTAACATGACTATAATCTTGACTAATATAGATGACTCTCTATTAAGTTATATTTCTTAATTATACATTACAGTTTTAAATGAGCTGGACAAACACAATACCTTTATCAAGATCAGAAATACATATACACAGTATAACAAAATTGAGCTTAAATTTATATCAATAAACCATACCAATGCAAACTATCCATCTCTATAGCATATTCTCCCTTAAATGTGTATAAACATTTATAAACAATATTTGGGAATATGGGCTTAGTTTCTCCAAACTGCTTCCTGCTATTTATTGGGTGAAGTATTTTATTTGTGGGGTGTTCACAGCAACCTTTTGGGGGGGTGGGTCTTGTTCCATCAAACCATATTGGTCTGGAAGCAATCCACGGGTTCTCATCTTCTGTGAAAACAAAAGAAAAACCTCTTTTCCAAAGTAACATATGCTTAGACCCAAATTTGGAAGTCATGATACTTTTAGAACATATATGCTGGTTTAGCTTAGCAGGCCAAACAATGAAATGTCTCTCTGTACTTAGCTCCTTCATAGTCAAAATATTCAAAGAAAATACAATAATATACATAATCCAGACTTTCTGTGTATATTCCATCTTTATGTGGCTTGTTTTTCCTCTATTACTTTTAAATATTTATTTTATTATCTTTACTCCTTTAATCTATGACTCTCTGTACTCTGTCTCTTTAAAGACTTTATCCCTTTTTTAAAAACCATTTACATTTTTTTAGCTCTCTATACTCTTTTTCTTCTCTCTTTCAAGCCCACGTACATTTATCCAACACTGTGACCCATTTAGAGGTCTTTTATGTCTGAATCTGTCCTACTGTGTATCTGTAATTCTTTACTATCCAGGAGCACTTCTTAAAAACTTAACCTGCACCATTACTAGGGGTAATACAGTACTTCCTGCTTGCCCAGCCCAGTCCAGCATGGCAGAGCCTCTTGTGCCTCTGAGCCACACACACCGCCCCACTTCTAGGTACGTAGCCAGTTCATGTTGCCACCAAACAAGCCACAGCATACTGTTCAAAAACCACATCCAAATGCTGTTTCCTGAAAGAGTCGGAGTTTGTGCTGGTAGCACAGGTCAGAAAGCAGCATTTTAAAGCGGCACATGGCTTTTTTCCTAGTAATGCTGAGTCAGGAAGACGTCTCTTAAAGGAGATGCAGCATGCCGCCAGTAAACAACAAGAAGCTGTGTTAAACTCTGTACTTTTGTGTCTAAAATTCCTTTTCAAGCTTTCTCAGGTTTTAAGTGGATTTTAGTTGGCCATGTGGGTACCAATTTGTAAGTAGAGAGGGCAGTTTTGTTGGTTCTGGCCACCTGGCTAGCTTAGACCCAAAATAATCACACTATTATATAAATAATATATAATTATATATAATATATAGTTGCTGTCTTTGATTAAGCCAAGTGCTAAAGATATTTGTAAAGAAATGCTAAGGAAAAACTCCATGTGTTCCAGTCACTCATTAATTCTTCAAATATGTGCAATTTTTTGCATTAGTACTAAATATTATCATTTATATAAGTTAATAAAATACATTTCAAACTTGTTTAACATTTACTATATTTAGTGCAATCAATGTAATTCTTACAAATAAAGTGTTTCAAAGTCCAAATAGTCTTACAAATCTCTGTTCTATTCTGTTACCTGCTTTATGTCTTTATTAATACTCTTTGGGCCTGTTTTTAGTCCACTAAAATGCATTCTATTAGACTTTGTGTAGATAATCAGTTGAAGAAGTGGCCACATGAATCTGGATTTTGATGATTAAATATTTATTATTTTTCTTTCTTTCATTTTAGTTATTAGATGACTGGTCCCCACCCCCTTCACTAGACTGGCTTTTAATAAAAATGCTTTACCATTCTAGGCATGAATTTATCACCACTGCAAATCTAGTGGTAGCTAGTTTTCAGGATGGTCCAGCAAATGATGATGCATGAATCCTCCACCACGGATGTGGTCCAGACCTCACTGCCCACTTTGTTAGCAACAAAATCTCCTGGGGCCCAAAGAGAAGCCACAACATAGTCATATTGGCTCTGCAAGACTATAGTCTTCAAAAGTCTGGTTCTATTCAACAAGGCTATTGACAGGACTCATGTCCAAATTCATTCTCTTCTGTGTTGGGCCACTGCTGGAACATCTGCTCCGTTCCTTTTTATTTTCAGATGAAATGTCTGCTGGACTTTATAGTCTCATTTGGACATAGACAGTTCAGGGTTTACCCAACGGCTTGGCAGTACTCCAGATATAGAATTTGGATGTTTCCTCCTCTCCTTCAGCTGCCTCCTTTCCAGAATTTCTCCTTTATTTTCTAGCTTCTCTGGTAATTTAAAACACCATTTTTTGATACCCGAAGCCATCCCATTGTTGCTTTCTGTGAGTTCTAATCACCAAGTATTTCCCAGACTAGAGAATGTCCTCGAGATAACATGGTGTATGAATGTGAACCTTACGTGGTTCAGTCCCCTCCTCTTGTAGTGTCTTCTCCTGAGCCCCACATTTCTATTCTTGGAGGTGTTCTCAGCATCTGTGTTTAAAATATAATTTATCTAATTATCCATGATAAGTTTAGTTCAGTATAAGTTAAATCATCATTTTACTTATATGTTGTTTTTAGCAAGAAAATATTATGAGTAAAAGCTATTTCTTTTAAAATATATAACTGTGGGTTGGAGAGATGTCTTGGTGATTAAGAGCACTGACTGCTCTTCCAGAGGACTTGGGTTCGGTTTCCAACACTCATCTTAAGATTGCAACAACCTGTAACTCTAGTTCCAAGGAATCTAATGCTCTCTGAGAGCACTGTGCACACATGGTAGACAAAGATGCATGTAGGAAAGCACCATACACATAAAAATAAATATAATCTATAAGTGGAACATATAAGCTACTAAGGTTATGATTAATCATAATTTATTTTGATGACTCCCATCTACAAATACACGTACACAGAGTTTATTATTGTGGCTAATGGTCTACTCTCATGAGGGATATATTAATGATATATACTGTTCATTTTGTTAGCAACAAAAGAATAATTAAGGTAGTTCCCACTCTTAGCTGGATTCCCAATGTACTTCCTACTTTTAGTATTTGGTGGCTAATTTCACATACTAACTTGGCTGTATTGAGGTGCTATGGAGGTGCTTTTCAGCTATGGCTAACATATCATTTAAAATTGACAGACTCCAAAGAAAATAAACTACCTTCTGTAATGTTAACCTCATCCAATGAGCTCAAGGCCTTGAGTGGAAACTGGGGTTTCCGATGGTGGCATTTTCTCAGGATTGTAGCACAGAATCCCTGTCTGGGTTTCTAGCCTATGGCTGGATCTGCAGATCTGAGACTTGCTGTCCTTGCAGTTGTGTGAGTCAGTTTCTTCAATAGACATCTCTACCTGTGCATATTGTTGGTTCTGTTTCTGCGAATACCCCTAGTCATTAAAAAGAGAATGCTCAGTAACTATGGTGGTTTGAATGGGAGTGAGAGCTAAACTTATAAATAATTAGATAAACTCTCTCATATATTTGACTACTTGGTCCCCAGTTACTGGAACTATTTCAGAAAGATTAGGAGGTGTGGCTTGGCAGAGAAGCTAAGTAACAAGGAGGGCGAGGTTGCAGGGAGTGGGGCAGGCACAAATCTCACTGTCAAGAAGAAATAGAATAGGCATCCAGTTGTATGGGTGAGGGATCTGGATGTGGGTTGGGAATGAGAAAAAGAGAGATGGGAGGAAGATGGAGGGAGAGAGTGCTGGGAAAGAAACAGCTGGAATTTGGAGGCATCTCTGGGAAGAGCTAGAAACATAGTGCAAAGGAAAGGCCCAGCAATCTATGAGGAGAACCCTAGCAAAGACTCCCAGCAATGGGGGATAACTAGCGTGAACCTGCCATCTAGCCTGTAACTAGGCAAGACTTCCAGTGACTGGATTGAGACATCAACCCAGACACAAAACTCTCAATTTGTCCTACCTGTAAGAAGTGCTTGGGGAAAGGTGGTACGAAAATTGTGGGAGTGGCCAACCAATGGCTGGCCCAGCTGGAGACCCATGCCGTGAGAGGCAGTTCACCCCTGAGGTCCAGGAACCAGAACCAGGATTGTTCAAAGACCTAGGACAAAACCAAACCCAACTGGCAAAAACAAAGTCAATGACATGATTCCTAATGATATTCTTCTATGTTCACAGATTGGTGCTTAGCCAGCTGTCATCAGAGAGGCTTTACCCAGCAACCGATGGAAACAGATGCAGAGACCCACAGTCAAACATTAGTCAGAGATCGGGAATCCCTGTGAAGGAAGGATTCTTGGATCCAGTGGGTTCAAGGGCACCACAAAAAACACACAGAACCAACTAACCTGAGCTCATAGGGGCTCCTAGAAGCTGACCTGACACCCAGGGAGCCTGCATGGGACTGAACTAGACCCTCTGCATATATGCCACCTTTGTGTAACTTGATCTGCTTGTGGGACTTCTAATAGTGGGAGCAGGGTCTGTCTGGACTCTGGTGACTGCTTTTGGGACCCTTTCCTTCTAAGGGATCATCTCATCAGCCTTAATAGAAGAGGAGGCGCTTAGTCTCACTGTAACTTGATATACCATGGTTGGCTGATACCCATGCCTGTCCTTTTCTAAGAGAAACAGAGGATAAGGAGTAGGTAGATGTGGGGGACTGAGAGGTCAGGAAGGAGGGGAAATGTTGGTTGGGATGTAAAAACAAACAAACAAATAAACAAAAATGAGGGGTGACTTTGTTGGGGTGGATTGTTGCTGTGTTGGGGGCATAGAGGTCCTTGTACTTACAGAGAAGCACTAAGAAAACAGGGAACATTAGTCACACAGGGGTGTCCTCTCAATGGAGGAGATAAAAATCAAATATTCCACCCAGAAAGCTGAGAGAGGATTTTGTTAAGGACCTGGTGACCTTCTTGATCTCTGTGGAGGCAACCTCACCTACCTTTTGCTATAGAGGCAGACTCCTCCCCGAATTCCCCAGAATGATTGTTCCAGGCTCTCCCCTCCCTGGATCATTACCCATCCTTAGGGCAGAGGTCACATGTGCTTTATGGCCCGCTGACTTCTTTGCTATCAGTCAGAGACCACAGTAGACTCCGGGCCTTTTAGTTATAGAAGGCATCCTCATGGCCACATGTGCTTTGCAAGGAGTTCCTATGTAGTCACGCCTTACGCTTTGCTGTGCACCTGGAATTGGACTGATTGTTGCCTAGAAACCTTTCCCCAAATTGTGCTGTAACTGAGATATGCGGACAGTGATCCTCCTGGTGGGGTCAGTGTGCGCCGCCTTTCATTCTCATCTCTTCACTGGATTTGCTCCTCCTCTGTCACCTGTAGGGACCCCCATATCACGGGGGGGGGGTAGGATTTTCACTTTCTAAATCCCAAGCCAGATCCAGTCTCACTGCCTGTGACTTTCAGATTAGAATGTGGGCTCTCAGCCCTCCAGTGCCATGTTTGCCTGCTGCTACACATCCTGCCATGGTGGTCATGGACTCACCGTCTGAAACTGCCATCAAGTCCTCCAATCAAATGCTTTCTTTTAAAAGCTGCCTTGGTCATGCTATCTCCTTACAACTGTAGAACAGTAACTTCCACAGTAGCTAGAATTATTTTCAGAAATTGAGGTCTCTCCTGACATCTTCATTGACACTTAATTACTTTCACTGAAACTGGATTTTAACTAGCATGAACAAATAAGTTGAATAAATAAAATCCCTATTTTAACACCTGTTTTTACTTTTGAGAGGAGAAGCAGAAAGATTTAAAGAGATAAAATCATTTATTACTTTGCATTTTGGTACTAAAGGGACATCCTCAAGATAGGCCACAAGTTCTAAACAATTCAAGATTAATTTCCATGACTTTTTGCAAATTATTAAGAATAACATTGATGACTAGATGAAGTACAGTGGTGGTCTGCAAGCCTGTTATGTTTGAGGATTTCATTCCAGTGCCTCACTCCTTAAAATTATACACACACACACACACACACACACACACACACACACACACACACACACACTGAGAGAGAGAGAGAGAAAGAGAGAGCAATATCACAACTATTCAGAAGTCTTAAATTATACAAAGAAACTGTTTTCTCTTGTATTTTTAATTTTTTGAGAATTATAGATACGAGTACTGTATTATATTGTTTCTACCTCCTCTCCCCCAATTTCTCCCCTATCCCCCCTACTCCCTCTCAAATTCATGACCTCTTCTTTCTTATTACTGTTATATGTGTTCTCTCTACTGTGTTTCCCCTGAGGGCAGAGTGTCCTGATCTGTTATTCCCCATCCATCAAAGGCAAAAAAGATTGAGTCATTCTCTTCCACTTAAATGGATTATTGCACAAATGCCCTTTTGTCAAAGAAAAGCATCAGGACTCGAGCACAGCTGAGCCAAACGTTTGAAGAGTGCTGGAGGGACAACAGAAGGTCCCGGGAAACTGTGGCAACCGCTGGGTGTGTGGCACCACAAATCACCATCCGCGTGAAATTATGGCTGCTTTCATGGAAGCCAGGAAATACATTTTATTTCTTTGTTTTCTTATTTCTCACTGAAACGAATCCATCACGGTCACTACTAAAAGCACAATAAAGCTGCCAAGAAATCAGAGATCAAGTCTATTTACTGCTCACAAAGCAAGAGGGTTGTTCGTCAGCCCTGGGAAGATACCCGTTCTGATGACAGCCACTTCATAAGAATTGCCTCAAACCCAGTGATATGGAACACAGAGGAAAAGATGGTGCCTTTTCACGCATCTTTCTCTGGTCACCTGCAAAGTCTAACTGGAAGACCCAGGGAACCTGGCTACCTTTCTCATTCTCAGTCTGATACAGAGTGATTCCAGTTTAGGTAGGCCTACAAGCTCTTCAACAATTATATAACTTTGGATCATATAATAAAGAAATGATAAACCAAGATTCACCCAAAGGCATCTTATTCACAGTTTGGAGATGGTAGATACCACCCAACAAGTAAGTGACAGCATAAACCTCTGAAACAATCATGAGCACATTGCTAAATAATCTAGATATTCTTCGGCTGTCTACAGCTTGTCATCCTTTATAGAGGAGTCTGTAGCCCTGCAGGTCAACATAAACTACAAATTCAAGTTAATGTCACCTCACCTGAGTCAACAGTTTGGAAGGGTTGGGGGTGAGATATATTAGTGAAACTCATAAATATTTATTTTTTCCCATTACTTGGGCCATATTGAGAGAATCTTTTCAGAATGGCTTTGTAACACTAATGTCACTTGTTCCCATTTATACACTAGCCAAACACAGTTGATCAGTCTTATCCTTGACTTGTTTCTGTTTACATCTGCACCATTAACATTTTTCACATTTCTTTCTAATATTCTAGAAGCACACGTAAAAGTTTATTTATATACACAAACTGAATAAAACTGTTTAGTTTGTTTGAGGGTTCTTGAAAAAATATGTGGGTCACTCTGATGACTTTGAAGGGATTTGTTATAGTTCAGTGGAGAGGGTTTGGGGAAACTTGCCAAGCAGCAGCTTGCGTCGGCATTGGTCATTATTTTACACAATTTTGGTATAGCTTGGCTTTACCAAACTGTGACATCTAGCCTTTAGCTGAGATCCATTATCCTAAGTTTATTGATAAAACATGCTGGGTGTGCACTGAGGTTGGGGGAAACTGATGTGGTTGGTTCACTCAGAAGTTAGTGGGTATCAATTACCCAAGGTCAAGCACTGCTCAAGGTCATGGCTACAAGTAAGGTGGACTACAATCCCTGTCTTCAGGAAGCTTTACTCCAGTGGGTAAAGTTCAGACCATTAATAAATAGATGAATAATATATATATGTATATATATATTATACATATATATATACACATATCATTCGAGATGGTAGCTGTGGAGAAAGAAAACCTTAGAGGTATAGAGGTAGTGTGTGTGTGTGTGTGTGTGTGTGTGTGTGTGTGTGTGTGTTGGGGAAGGAACCCTCTATAGAGGAACATTTCACACAGAAGGAATGTACCAGTTAACCTTTCTTTACTGCAGCAAACACCTGAGATAATCAACCTAGAGAGAGAGGTATGTGTATGTGTTCATGTGTTTGTGTGTGTGTATATGTGTATGTGTGTTCCTGTGATGAAAGAGAGAAGAGACTACGGCTCCAGAGTCTCTTTTGAGAAAATGTGCTTACTAATTTACTAACTTATAGACTTTCCTTCTAGTTCCCTACCTCCCAAACTGGAAACTGAACTTTCAGTATATGATCTTTTGGGAGACATGAGCTTCAAACTACAGTAGGAACCATTGCCAAGCCTGGAGACACATGCCTGGTATATGCAATCAACAGCATAGAGACAAAGCTAGAAATAGCAGGCATAAGACCATGGGATCTCCAGACAACATTTTCCTTGTCTTTGCAGAACCCAAAGAGAAAATGGATCACTTCCCACTTGGAAGTAGTTAGGAGAGAAAAAGCTGAACGGAGATACTCTATAGCAACAACCGTAAACATCTAGAAATCAATAGCAGCAGTGGGGAAGCCAGTGACCTAGAGCCAGAAGCTACATCAGAACCTAGCGGTAGCTTCCTGTAGTTTCCTTTGCAGCAAGTACAAAACTGGAAGAAAAAAAAAGAAAAAGAAACACTTCAGTTTTCTCAAAAGGTTGCTTTGCTTTGAACAAAGCGTGATACTCGTGGTGCAAATCTGCACCCTGACTTTGGGTACAGCCTTGCAATGGAGTAGTCTAACCCTTGGCAGAGGCAGGGGAGACAAAGAATTACGGGGAGGATTTAGTAAGCCTAGGAAAAACCAGTGTCTTATTTAAATGCAAATACTTCCAGATGGTTCTCCATAAAGTCTCTCTTTTTAAAGTGGGGCTCCAAGAAGAGCAGCTTCAATTTGCCAGGGAATTTCAGGCTCCACCCCAGATTTACTGGATTCAAACCTCTGGAGGTAGAGCCCCAAATTCTGCACATCATGAAACCTTCAGATGTTAAGGGAGAGGTAAAGTTTGGCAACTATTGGGTTCACAGGATAAAAATCAATGTGTTTTTATTTTGTGTTTTTGAGATAAAGTCTCCTGTAGACACCTGGGATGCACTAGTAGCCAAGGGTGACCTTGAATTCCTAATCTTCCCAACTGCACCTCTTCCCTGTTTTCATGATTTTTATTTTCCAGAATTCCATAGACGAGTACTGTATTTATATCATTTCCAGCCCTCTCCGCCCAACTCTTCCTACCCACACCTTTTCATCCCACGGTTTCTTTTAAAATTCATACTTTTCAGTTATTTTTGTCTCACACGCATATATACACACATGTATGTATGTTTTATATATGCATGTATATATGATGTATATACGCACACACAACCTGATGAGTCCATCACATAGTATAGCTTGTGTGTTTACGTGTTTAGGGCAGACCATTCAAGGTTGGATAACCCACCAAGGGTTTCATCCATGGAGCAGACTGATTATCCCCCACTTAGCAGCCATTAATTGCCAGCTGCTCCTTACCTGTGGAGTTGTGAGATGTCCCCCAGCCACACTAGCCTGTCATCTGGTGTTACCATTGTGCAAGACTCTTTTAGGCAGACATATTGTTGAGATTTCCCCTGTATTGCACAGAAGACACAATCTCACAGCAGATATCCTGTTCCTCCGGCTTTTCCAGTCTTTCCGCCTCTTTTTCCCAGATGTTCCGTGAGCCTTAATTTTAGATGTATCAATTAGGATTGGGCACCTCCTGACCACCTGTGGATCTCTATAAAGGTTTCCACCTGCCTGACCAACAGTGAATCTCTATAGCGGTCTCCATCTGCTGCAAAAAGAAGCTTCTTTGATGAGGGTAAGAGCTACACTTCCCTGTGGGTATAGGGTGTTTAGAATGCCGTCAGGGATTATACTGGTTTAGGAAAATGGCTGCAGTAGGCTCTCTTCTAGGATCTATGACTTCCCTAGCCACATGTAGTCAGCTAGGTTTACAGTACATGTCTGAATTTCCTATTTGGTGAACCAATTCTTAATGGGTTAAGGTCAACTGGGCATCTGTTGCTTATCCCTAAGACATACGTGCCACTATTGCACTCTTGGGATATCTTGTTGGACTGGTCATTGTTGTTAGGCTTAACAGCTATGTAGGGCTATTGGCTCTTTTCCTCCCTTGGCAGCTGGCATAGCACCTTCTGATACTGTTTGGGAAGAGGCTTTCAATTCAGGTCCAGTTTGATTCACCTAAATCCTTTGTCTGAAATGTATGGTGTCTTCAGCAAGAGGATCTTACCTTCAGCCTCTGGGAGGCAACCAGGGGCAATGCCAGTAGCCTGTACTATTTGGAAGTTTTTTATATTGCTCTGACCAACAACTCAGAGGAAGGTTTCCCATGAAATAATCCTTCTGTATAGATTTTCCAAACATTATTAGTGTTATTTATCCTTCCCCACCCCTTTCCCTGCTTTGAAGTGCTGTTTACAGGCATTAAGACCTATCTCATACCCCAATTCCATGTCATCATTCTTTCTCAGGCCCATGCATCCTACGGTTTTTATTTTCCAAGATGCTTTGGCAGTTATTTTCTTAACAAAATCTGACCCAACTAAAGGAGCTTCGCCTTGGTGCTGTTGAGTCAACCCAAAGTTAAGGAAGTGGGGTGGGGTACAGATATTCAAATGGTGGCCTTCTGCAGGCATCAAAGAAAGCCTCTAACTGTTTGTCAGCAATTGCTTATAGCTGATCAAGGGGTTGAGAGATAAAGCAGAGATTCCCTTTCAAGTGCTGGGCAATCCACGAGAAGCTTTTAACTGCCCACAAAGCTAAAGACTAAACCAGCTGCAGTAAGAGACCTTAAGATACTTCCCCTGCAAAGGTGAAATGTGGTTTTTGTGTCCAAAGCTGGATGCTACTCTGGGTGAGATTAGTTTTCATTCCCAGAAGTCCAGTGTCTTCTTTTCTTAGCCCCAAATCTGCAGTCCATGAGGACCAGGGCCGTATGCTTGGATTGCATCAGTACGGTCATTACCACAGAGCCTGGCCCAGGGAGGGCTTTAGTACACAATTACATACTGTGATAAGATCATAACAAACTCAAGAGATGAGTGAAAAGGAAGCATTTAAACATATCGTTCTGCATGAGGGATGCCAGTGTAGGAAAACAGCAATGATGGCTGCCATGCTGATTTGAGCATGAGAAATTTCTGCTCTTTCTCCCCATTGGCTGGTCCTTTTGAAATTCACAACCCAGCATAGCAACCTCCCTCAAATTCCTCAGCCTATTGATTTAGGAGGCAAAAGTTTATTTAATGAATTAAATTGAGACTTGAGCCTGTCCCCTTTTCTGATAGAGACTTCAGTCACATAGCAGTCTGTCTGGTAGGGAGGAAAGAAAGCCTTAAATAAGGGAAGTTCTGACATAGAACTTCACTGTATTATGTGTATTGCTGACATAGGTGCAGTCATGTTGTAGACCCAAAAGCCTTGGACCCTTGGGACATTAGCAAAACCATTACCCATGTAGGCCAGGCTCTAAAAGGATGGCAAAGCTTTTCTTGGGGGACCCATAATTAGTATTTATGAGGGATTGTTCAGTGTGTGCAAAACTATGCATTTCCCTGTTCTTGGATGTTTATAGCCTTAGACTGCATTTTTACAAACCTCCTATCCAGCCTAGCTAATCCCAACCCCTGCACTGTACCTAATAAAGACACTGAGATTGTCAGTTGCAAGTAGTAGACCCCACCTGATCCCAGCTTTATTGTGCATGTGTCTGTTTGTCTGTCCTTTCTTCATTCCCTCACTCCCCCTTGCTAAGGTTCTAGGACCTAAGCCTAGAACACACACAGGTCCTAACACTGCCTGTAACATTTGAACTTGGAGAGTTTGGAGGCAAGCAGGAAGTAGTCACCAACTAAGGAAAAGGACCTAGCTCCTACCTCTTGCTTATCTGCAACTATTGAATTCTAAGCATATCTCATACTGAAAATGGACCATAACAGCTCATTTCTTAGAGTAGCTGCAGGGAGGATTCCAGGACCTTCCTGCTGATCCCAAGTCCTCGGGTACCAAAGTCTATGGGCCATTATAGCTGATGGCTTGGTAGTGGTATTTGCATATAGCCCAAATATACTCCAATATACTCTTGTTAAGTAAAAATTACAGCAAACATTGTTTCTTACCAATCCTTGTACTAAATCCCAATAGACAGGCCCAAAATAAAAATGGAGTGTCTGAGGCTAAATTTCCATGTCACTGAGTTGAACTATGTTGTGTATCTGACCTCTGAGAAAGCAGGATTTGAAAGACAACAACTGGATATGGCAAACAGGCCAGTTTCATTTGTCAAGATAATGAAATTCCCTTCACTTTAATCCTCACACAATAGAGGTAACCAGAACGAAACCATGGTTAAATAAGCAATTATTTTCCCATTGTTCTATTTCCCTGTCCCTTCTTTACAAAGAAAACAACTTTGCAGTGACTCTTCACGGTTTCTCTTATCTTGTTTCTGTCTACCTTAGCCCCTCTCTGTGTACAAAACCAACCTTTTCTGTTCAGCCCATGGGGACATGGATTTTATTTTTCAGAATTAAGAATTGCCAGATTCTAGAATTGAAAAGGAAGCAAATTAAGATCATTAGACTAAATTATTGTAATTTTCTCCTTTGATATTTTAAACCATCTCTAGATTGTTTATGAAGCCTAATTCGATGTAATGCTACATGAAATATTTTTATACTGTATTGCTTAGGAAATAATAAGCTTTTGTTTGGGTCATAAATGTCCCCAAAGGCTCATGTGTTGAAAGTTTGGTCCCAGGATAATGGAGATGCTGGGAGGTGAGGGAAGCTTTAAGAGGTGATGCTGAAAGGGAAGAAGTAATATGGTTGGTAACAAAGGTAAAAGGGTAATTAGGACCCCAGTGCTTTCCCATCTCTTTTACTTCCCAGCTGCAATGGAGCAAACATGACTCCTCTGTCATCCATTAATCCAGGATGTTCAGTCTCATCACATCTGAAGGGACTCTAGATAGCCTGGGCCTAGCAAATGTGGCTCTGGCAGGCCTTGCCCATCTCCCTGATTCCCTCTGCCTTGCTAAAACTGTATATTACATTTCTAAAGCTAGTCACCAAGGTCTGTACCTGTCGCGAATTAGGTCGGCATGATAAATAACCAGGCCAGCTCAAGGATAACAATTATATTTTTAATGGTTAAAAGGGGAAACTCACACTACAAGAGTGGGAGGTTCGACTTCCTATCTGTCTGGCAGGAGTCGTGCAGAGATAGCATGCACCTGGTTCCTCCCAGTTTTTCTTCCTGGGCTCCAGGTAGCCACGCCTTAACTAGATGTGATTGGTTGACAGAGTTTCCCAATTATCTCCCCCTTTTGTCTAATCAAGATCGATCCAAACCCAATACAACTATATATAATAGAAACATATAACAAATATAAAATTACAAACAATAAGCAATATTAAGCAAGGAACACATAACAAAAGTTTTACTAAACATTCTATTTCAAGGAGTCTAAATATTGCATTGAAATTAAGCTTGGCTAAATCATGAGGAAGGTAATTACAATTATCTAATCTTCAACTCCATCGAAGATCTGAGAAGGAAAACAATATTACTTGAGAAAACAGGAAGTGCATTCAAGCAACTTCCAAAATGTGCAACAAATGACAGAAACAACTGGCTACTTGCGCAATCACCCAAAGTCTCATTTGCAATGTTGAAGCAACCAGCTTTGGCTAAGGCCTAAAGTAACTGACATACCATTTTCAAAGGCAAGAAACTTTTTAAAACTATCTTACCCTGTCTTGGCAGGGTATGACAGTCCTGTTTTATCCATTTACAGATACTCTGTATCACTGTCAGTGGTTGAGGTATGGGCATTTCTTTGCCCAAAGGCCAGTTCTGCCAAGAAGAAAAGCTCCAGGTGGAGTGTCTTTGGTGCTCAACATTCTCTCGGGAACAGATCGGTGTTGCTAGGAGAAATTATGTCTCACTACCACAGAACTCTAAGTTAGATTAAATGCCATTTTCTACAGCTCTTTGAAGAGGTTGAAGATTATCTATCTATACTGAATATAATCTCTATGTATCTAAAGAACCTGATTGGTCTAATTATAAATATGACAAACATAGATGACTATTGATCTATAATTCTCAATACCTATCTAACTTAAAGTCTAAGGCAATAAACTGTGCAATAAATGAGGACATGACCTCCAAATGTAAACAATGTATAAGTATCTTGATCAGAGGTAGAAATGTATACTGCAATATGGTAAATATATATATCAATACATAAACAATGTTTTAAACAGAGATAGAAGCATGCATGCATACAATATTCAATATAATTTAACTTTGTATCAATATGCGAGAATCTATACCAATATAATTGTCTAAAAACAATAACTCACAAATACCAATCTATTATCTCATCATCCAATTATCCCTCTTTTTTTTTCAAAAAGATCCCTGAGCCTATAAAATTCCTCCCCATCCCTCAACCATATACCAATTATAATCAACCCCTAAATTATATCCCTAAGCCTGAAGGCAAACTTTGCTGGGAGAGGGGATGTCGTCCTCTAAAATTGCTTCCAGCTGTCATGGGGGCAACGTTATTTCTAGGGGATCCTGTGAAAGTAAAATGATGGTTAAATTCCAAGATTAATGTCTGGTAAAATTGAAAATAGTCTCTGAGTATTTTGTGGAGGTCTGGCCAAAATGTTGTAAAAGATGTGCACCATTTCAGCTAACCAAGTTGGAACCGTCTTGTGCAGCAGGTACCCAAAACAGATCTTGTAGCAGTGCTATCAGTATCATGACATCGTATCAACCAGGTGGAGTTGTTGTTGTGGGGCCCCATCTGGGTGGTGGGGTTGCACGAGCAACTGAGGGAAGCCAAGGGGGGAGTGCATGGTACTGGGCTGGGAGCTGGGTGCCTAGCTCAGCCTTTGCCCACAGAGGCAGTGACGCCTTTTCTGCCTCAGCCTCCCGCATCTCTCTGCCAGCACTGCTTGAGCTTCAGCATGAGTGCAGTCTACGCCCAAATGAATGTGGCATGGCCGCAGCTGGCCAGAGCTGCCAGAGGCTCTAGAAGTCCCATGTTGGGTGCCAGGTGTTGCGAATTAGGTCAGCACGATAAATAACCAGGCCAGTTCAAGGATAACAATTATATTTTTAATGATTATAAGGGGAAACTCACGCTACAAGAGTGGGAGGTCTGACTTCCTATCTGTCTGGCAGGAGTCGCGCAGAAAGAGTGTGCACCTGGTTCCTCCCAGTTTTTCTTTCTGGGCTCCAGGTAGCCACGCCTTAACTAGATGTGATTGGTTGACAGTTTCCCCATCATGTACCCTTATTTGGTCACTTACTCCTCCTAAAGCTGACTAACAAGGTCCAGCTATCAAAGTATTGAAATCCAGTAATCAAAAGCCCCTTTTTGTTCACCCAATTAAATACCCGATCAAAATATATCGACACATCCTAGCCCATTCTAACACAGACCTCTGCTTTTTCTCTTCTTAAAAAAGGTCATTTGCTGCTGTTTTCCTGCCTGGGTCTGAAAGCAGCCACTTTAATTTTTCTTCCCCCTTAATAAAGGATCTCTCCATGAAAACCAATGTTTAGGTGAGGTTTGTGCCTGATCTGGAGTCCAGGAGGGAACCCCAGTTGTGCAGGGATGGGATAGAGGGTGGAGTTCTTCAATATCCTCAAAGCAACTGTATTAACCCATTGTTGAAGCTATGAGCCAACTATCATGTTCTCTTTTTAAACTGGCTTATTGCAGATATGTTGTTACAGTAATGCAAAAACTAACATAAAACCACAATGAAAAAATTGGCATGCTTAGTACAGAATACAGGTTTTGAAAACATTTTTTTCTGTACCTGCGTATTATTATCTGTGTGCATGTTTGTATATGTCTGTGTGGATAGGTGTGTGTGTATGTTTATGTGTGTGAATGTGTTTACACATGTGTCCATGCATATGTGGAGGCCAGAGGACAAGCTCAGATACCACCTACCTTGTTTATTTGAGACAGTCTCTCACTGCCCTGAAGCTGCCCCCCAACACTGGAACTATAAACTTAAATCCAGATTTTTGAGGCATGTTATGAAAATTAACATTGTCTTTATGCTTGTCCTTTAAGTACTTTATTGACTCTAAGTCTAGAAAAAAATTTTTGTTTCAAAGGTGGTTGAATTAAATCAGATCTGTGGAACATAGACCACTTTCAGTGTGGAGGACCAGTTCCATTTCCCTTGGTCTGATTGTTAAGTGAAACACAAGGAACAAAGCCACCACTAGTTAAATTTTAAGCCGAGTATGGCTGAGGTCACTTTGGAAAACCAAGGGCAATAAAAACAGAAAAGCCTAGTTGTGAAAGGAGAGATGTAGTCTGAACTATCAGTCATTCTCTGGCAAAGATGGCTCCTAAAGGTGTGGGACTGAAGGAGAATCCATGATGTGATAGCCTCCCAGGAGGAAACGGAGAGTGGTTAGCTTCACCTCAAAGTGGTCAGAGGATTTTGAAAGCAGTATTGACCTGGAAGTGACTGTTCCTCCTACACATTGCTGCCTTGGGTGGCAGAGTTCATATTATGATTGTCACGTAGCAGTGTCCTCTGACATTAAAAGCTTTCATCTTGGAGGAAACGTCTTACAATAGAGACAATAAAAAGAAAGGTGAAAAAGTAGGTATTTCAAGACAACATGTTTACAGGAAGGTAAAACATTACATCCTTCAGGGAAGCTCTTAAGGACAGGAAGTAAACAACTCACAATAGCTTCCAGGAAGTCCCTGAAACTGAGCAGATTCACTAGGCCGTTTTCCTCACAAACAGCATATGCAAACAGTAAGGCCTGTCCAAGGACAAACTACCTGTAAGAAGCAGAGATCAGCGAAGTGTTCTGAAGGAGGCAGAGACCAAGCCAACTGCCGAGAAGAAGCAAAGACCACAAGTTGCCTGGAAGAGGCTCATACCAACTGAGCAACCTGGAAAGGACAATCTCCTTCCTACCTGTTGAGCAGTCTGTAGGCTGTACGGTGTGCCCCAGGTTTCCAGATTTTGTGATCTGTCCCTCATGCAGGGTGGACCTTGGTGAGATAGCAGTCTTTGAATCATTTCTCCTTCTATAAGTAACCCCTCATCTATATGCCTGCAAATAACCCCTGAAGGGGACTCCCACACAGCAGGGGCTCTCTCACAGACCCTGAATTAGGTACACACTACACCCAAATATCTGTCTTCACAAAGAGATTCTTTATTAAGCCAGGGTGGGGAGTGGTGTTGTTAAAGTGGCTGATTACTGGCTGAGGCAGAAAACCAGCAGCAAATGATACCTTTCAGATATCATTCTTAAGAAGAGAGAAAGGGGAGGTCTGTGTTAGAATGGTCTAGGATGTTATGGTAAAGGAAATAGGGTTGAGGGAGATGGGTAAGGAGACAAGAGGGAAAGGGAAGGGGTATTTGATCCAGAGGGGCAAAAGACTGCCACTGGACAGGAGGGAGATAGACACATTGGCATATAGGCAATGGCAGTTTATGAAGAAAAAAGGGAAACTCCATGTGAGGATGAGGTGTTTAATTTTAATGGGCATGTTAATTAGGTGAACCAAAGGGGGCTTCTGATTGCTGGACCTTAGTAGTCAACCTCTGGAGGAAGAAGTGGCCAAATAAGGGACTAGACCTTGGTGACTAGTTTTTAGGAATGTAATCTAATTGTCTTTAGCAAGGCAGAGGGAATGGGGAGAAGGGCGGGGACTACCAGGGCCACATGACATGCTCTAGTGGGCTAGTGTCCCTTCAACCCCAACACGATTTATTATCTCCCCAAGGTGGATGTTGGCGGTATGTGTTCTTTGGGTCTGTTGTCAGTTTCCGATCTGGAAAAGGTAGTTATTTGCTCATATCTTCCCAGGAATAGTGTCTCGCAGCATGATGTCCCAGGATTCACTCTGGTGCTTTACAACTGGTTGCATGATCAGAGAATATCATTTAGCCTTTGAGGCTCCCAGGTGCCTCTTAAATAAAATGAGGCTATGCCCAGGAGATATTGATCCAGTATTTCTGTAGGTTAGCCCTTTCACCACAGCTGCCTTACGGTGATAGAAATGAGACTTGACCATCATTGACTCACCTAGAGCCACATAAAAAGAAAGTAGAGGAGAATGGCCCTGAATGAAATGGTGATCCAGGAGTTAGCGGTCCCTTTGCTACAGTTACATGATCATATTGACTGAGTTTATATGGGACGCATCCAGCAACAACTAATGCAGTCAGAATTTTGTAGGACTCAACTGGATTCGAGATGGGGTGGGAAGTGACTTCAAATTGGGAAGAACTTAGGGTTGGGCATGGGCATGAACACTTCTTCTGTCTCAGGTGCTTTTCTTTAGCTGTGGGCAGCACGTTTTTACATCTCTGCTTCATTTACCCAGAAACCCTTTCTCACCTGGAGTTCACCAAATTCTTATTTCCAGAAAGAAAAGTTCTATTTCAGAGTCAGTAGTTTTAATCCAGTTATTAAGGGTGATGTTTCAAAGAGCACACAGTGTTAGGGGCTTTCAGAAGCTGCTAGAGCCTCATCCTACACTCCTTAGATAAAGCCCACAAGTGAGATGCCACAGCCCTCCAGGTCTGTCCATGCCATGGATAGTTGAATTCCCCACCCAGTTGGTTCCGTGCACAAGAATAATTTTCCAAAGACCTCTGGAGGGCTTCTGACAGTAGAAACGAGCCTTGTGCTAACTTGAGAGGAATGATGTCTATTGAGAAAGAGCAAATGAAGACCCATTCCACCATGAATGCTATTTCCAGGGTCATTCTGGCCAAGTGATTAACTAAGTGAGAAACCTTTGTCTGGCTGACAGATGTTTGGAAAGGAAGGCTTAGCTGAAAGCCAGGGTGACATTCGGTGTCTTTATACAGGGAAGGAAAAGGCCCTTTCACCATACCTATCTCAGGTTCTCTGGAAATGGCTCTGTGAAAGTCCTGTTCCTTAGATTGACAAAAGATAGAATAACAAGTGAAAACCACTCACACAAAAGTTTACATGTAGGTGCCCCATGCATGAACATGCAACACAGAGATGAGCTAGAATGAGTTTACATAGCATCTTAGGTACAACAGTCTGCATACACATTTTTATAGAAGTGGCCACATGAAAGCAAGGACTTTGCATTTCTGAAATGATAAGCAGGAAGGCAAATATGTGGGAGAGGCTCGTAAAAGACAAACATTGACTTGCAAATGTTTGCTGTGTGGAACCGTCTGGTGTGGCAATGTGACTGATCGAAGTCTAGCTGTGCCTCCGGAGATGAGAGCTTCCATCCTTCCTGGCCGAGGGATCAGGGTGACGGCAGCTCTCATTGCACTTGATCCTTTTCAAGCCAGTTAACACAAAACAGCCCACCCTTGTAGAGTATATTGCAAGAAGGACAGGAGTGGAGAAAGGAGCAGTGGCAGAGACTGTGGAGAGACTGAAGACCACTGGATTTGTTTTCTCGGGGTGCAGGGGTGGGTGCCCCTTTTCCTTAATGGCTTAATTTGACCAGACTGGCTTTGGTTTGACTTTGCTCTGTGTGTTCTACAGCGCTGTTAGGAGAGCCTACTTTTATTGCTCTGCCTTTAGTGGTTTCCCCCTAAGGAGGATGCTCTTCTCACTCAGCTTCACAGAGCCAATAGCAAGACTGAGAACCAACTATGCAGGTCTTATGTTCGGTGGGGAAGAGGAGAGATGGGAGATAAATTCAAACTTCTAAATAAAACCAACTTCTCCAGCCTAGGGGTCAGAAGTTTATGAATGAAGACTAATGATAGGAAAGGCTGGGCTAAGAAGGCTGAGAAATGCTCTGGTCTTTTCTGGGAATGGCAGAGATTTTCACGGAATTCAGAGACACCATTCATCTCCCTTTATGGTTCTATCATGCCAACTAGCAGGTCTTATGGTGGTGGTAGTGGGGAAGGTCAGGAGGAATGGGGAGTCACTTAGCATGCAGGCGAACTTAGAATGAAGCTAGAGGTTGTCTGGGGTTCAGTCTGGAAGTCATCTTGAAGCCAGCCAGTTTGGTCTCCCCCACTGGACAAGGGAATTCTGGGCTGTAAGCACCCTTTCCTCAAAAGATAAACAAGGTGAGGAGTGCTGTGGAATATTTCTTTACACTGTGTGAATATATGCCATGGTGATTGGTTTAATAAAGAAGCTGACTGACTGGTCAACAGAATAAGGTGAGGCAGGGGAGCCAGACTAGAATAATGCTGGGAGGAAGAAGGACGAAGTCTGGAGTTGCCAGCCAGACACAGAGGAAACAGGAGATGAATTGCCATACCAATATTTATGTCACGTGGCAAAACATAAATAAGGAATACGGGTTGACTTAAAATGTAAGAGCTAGTTAGTAATAAGCCTGAGTTATTGGCTGTGCATTTTTAATTAGTATCAGCCTCAGTGTGTTTATTTGAGAGTGACTGAGGGACTAGAAGACTCTGCCTGCAGAGGACATGATAGAAATTCAGCCATACTTGAGGGAACACTCGTACAGGCTTGACCAAGTTCCGTATGTACCTGACTTTTGGATAAATGAAGAGTAGACCTGCCATGGGTTGACTTGCTATCCCCAACTAAAGATGTTCTGAAATGCTAAGCCCTAGAACATGTGAATAGGACTTAATTTAAAAATGGAGCTTTGCAAATATAATCAATAGAAGGCCATCAAGTGGGCCCTGTCAAGGACGTCTGGTATTCTTACATGAGGTACACACACAGAATGGGGGCTGCTTGTGAATCTGAATCCTGATGCAATCCAAGGAACACATGAGCTAGCAGAATCTTCTCCTGGGGACTCCAGAGGGCTCATACCCT
>PVIU01003340.1:0-147657 GCA_004026605.1 Ondatra zibethicus | reverse complement strand
CACACACACACACACACACACACACACACACACACACACACACACACACACACACACACACACACACACACACACACACACACACACACACACATACACACGCACATACACCACAGGCATCCTATTGCGCCTGGTCCTTTTACCTGGCCGCGATGAGGTCCAGGAGATGCTGCCACCTGTCGTTCACTTTGCCGAGCTTGTACTGAATCTCAGAGGCTTTGCTTTCGTGGCTGGCTTTAGCAAGCCTTTCTCCCATTTGCTGGAGCTGGATTTTGTTCTCTTGGGCAACAGCAATTTCCTCTTGATAATCCTGCATAATCAAAGCAATCACAGAGGTTAGAAGGCATATTCTTAATGCATTCATCTGGCTCCTCTGGAAACAGGCTAATTACAGTTTCTGCTGTTTGGGCAGTTCAGGCCTGAGGAACACTGTGTGAATATCGGTCTATGTATACAGAATTAATAGTGCCTATTGCACAATTAATTAAATGTGGAGTCCAGACTCAATTATTACATGAATTTTCTTAAAGGGACTGTAAGGCACTTTCTATTTACTTAAAAGGGTGCTAAGTTGGTATGATGGCATATGACTGTGGTCTCAGCACTTGAGGAGGAGAAGCAGGAGAATCAGGAGTTCAAAATCTTCTTCAAGTACTGAGTGAATTTGTGACCTCTCTGGGTTGCATGAAACCCTTTCTCCAAAAACAATGCTAAATAAATACATAAGCACATAAATGGGTGTTGTGGCTTATGTGGCAGAGAGGAAGGCCTTAAGGGGGGGACAGTAAAAATGAAGGCAATCTAAAAGTAGAGAGAAGGCTGGGGGGGTGGAAAGGCGTAAGCAGGTAAGGGTGGGAGGGTAGAGGAGATGAGAGGTGAAGGGAAAAGAGCAATCAAAATGAAGAGGTTATGAAAAAGTTTTAAGGAAATCCACTACCTTATAACCAATATGAAAATACAATTAAAAAATTACGAGTTTCGAGGGAGTTGGGCACAGAATCCACCCTTAGTTGTGGAGCCATTGACAATCATGAGCTGCTAGGCAAGGAAGACATAGCTTTCACCAAGAGCACAGTCCTTGGTAAGCTGATGATGCTCCAATGAAAGACCATGCAACCAAGAATATTTGGGCAGCACCAATTTGCCTTTATGGGTTAAAAAAAAAAAGGACACAAAGTGGGGTGGGTAGGGAATGGGTGTAGACCCGGGAAGCATTGGTGGATGGGGTGAAGATGACAAAAGCGTGTTGCACCAAATCATCAAAAAACTAATGAAATTTTAAAATGGCATTTGAACGTAGACGCCCTGAATAGCTAGAGAGTGCTATTCCATGAAACAGCAGGTTATTGAATAAAAATCCCAATCCTAGGGGTGGGAAACCTAGGAAATTATTAGTCAAAGATGTCCTCAAACTAAAACAAGCTCTGGCCATTCCTCCTGGTTACCCAGCAAGACCTGCATGAGAGGACAGAGCTGTTGCTGAAGATACCACACACCTTGGTTGCTAAACCTTAGCTGTAAACTTTTGCCACTTAGCTTTTGGAATCTTAGAAGGTGCTATGCAGCTTTATGGGAGAGAGAAGGCAACACCCACTGTTAACTCTATGAACTGTAAGACCAGCCTGCCAGGGAGCAGGTAGAGCAGCGGCATCACTGCCACGGAGGTAACCAACTGTTCTCTGGCTGAGTTTGAGGCCCACTCTGCAGGAGTCCATGTCAGAGAATGTAAACGTGGTCAAAACCCACGGCTGAGGAGACCATAGGTGGGGAGGGTGGCACAACTGAATACTTTTATATAGAAAAATTGTCATAGGGCCAGACTGCCTGCTAAGTATTTATTTTATAAATATTTAGATAAATGGTATTCTTAGCCTTGATCACAGAAGTCTTGTTTTCAGTGAACAAGTAGACACAGAGACTTGTCACTGGACAAGGTGCTGAGAATAAATGGCTTATGAGTGTTCAGCCCCAAGTAAGACACTCACGCTACCCTCTATGTCTCAGGAATATTATTAAAGAGGGAACACAAATAGCATAAGAACCAGAAGACAAGGAGAAGAACTGAGAAACGCCAACTTAATGGCCATTGCAACACCATAAACGCATGGTAGCTGCCTTCTATCTACACTGGAGCTACTTAAGGACTGATCTGTTAACCGCTGGGGATGGATAGAGGAAGGGCTCAGGGCCACCACTCCCTGTTCTTCAATCATCGCCATCAATTGTGTACCTCTGACAGCCCACCAGGCTTCAGTGGATAGTCTAATCCAGTGCTAGAAAAGATGGCTGTGGTTAAAGCAATGGGTCACAAAACAAAACTAAAAGTCATGAGTCTGGGAAAGAAACTACTAGAAGCGTGTGTGTGTGTGTGTGTGTGTGTATGTGTGGTGTATGTGCGTGTGTGTGGTGTGTCGCACAGGCATGTATGTGCATTTAATAAGAATGGGAGAGAGATAAGAAAGGGGGGAAATAACTGACCATTATATGCATGCACAACATTGTGAAAGGAGAAAAATCAAAAAAAAGAATTTGTCAGGTGTGGTGGCGCACACCTTTCATCATAGTACTCAGCAGGCAGAGGCAGGTGGATCTCTGTGGTTTTGAGGTCAGCCTGGTCTACAGAGTAAGCTCTAGGACAGCCAAAGATACACAGAGAAACCCTGTCTCGACAAAACAAAAACAAAAAACCAAAAAAAAAAAAAAAAAACCAAGTGGCTCACAGGTAGATTGCTTACGTAGCACTAGTGGGGACCTGAGTTTAAGCCCTGTCACTACAAAAAGAAAACAAATCAAACACAATAAAAGACACAACTTGGAAACTTAACATTGGGGAATTGTACCTTACTGCTGTAATCACCAAAAAGATTATATATATATATGTATATATAATGAAACAGCATATAAAGAGTTGACAACAGGCTTAAAAGACAAATGCACACATATGCACACCTGTGCCATCACTGTAAATGTATATACATGAATATGTGTGCCTATATACATCATGCCAGCTATGAAGATTTATACATGTCAATCATGTTATTTATTCAGAATATTTTGAGTTCCTTTATTTTAGCGATATCTTCTGTAACACATGATGAATTAGTTCTCAAGATGAATAATCATTAGTTTCAGCAAGTTTGTGGGTCTCACACCTTCTTGGTTTATTCATGCTCTATGCTAGGCCCTCTTAAAAACTGGTTAAAGATAACAGGCACCAGCTGGTGATGGCACACACCTTTTATCCCAGCACTCAGGTGGCAGAGGCAGGCGGCTTTCTGGGTTAGAGTCCATCCTGGTCAACAGAGTAAGTTCCAGGACAGCAAAGGCTCCACAGAGAAACCCTGACGTAGGAGGGTGGGGCGGGGGAGGAGGGGGTGTGGTTTATTTATAGAGGACAACAGAGGCTAAACCAGAAGACAGTTCCAGTTTTTCAACTTTGTCACTCCAAGTTAAAACACCTGTTACACAGCAGACAGCATCTCTGCAAAATAATAGAGGGGAGAATATGGCTCCTCAGGTAAAGCAGAAACATGAGGCCCAGAATTTGGATCCCTAGAACCCATGCAAGCACTGAGCAGGAGGGCTGCCTTGCCTAGAATCCCTGAGCACCAAGGGAAAAAACAGGATCCCCGGAGCCAAGTGGATAGTGAGCCTAGCCGATTCTGTTAGCTATGGGTTCCATTGAGAATGTCTGAAAATTGAAATTTATGCCCTGACAATGCTGAAGCATGCGTGGGCAGCCCGTATATGGCGGTTCTGTTGAACTTGTCCACATTGGGTTTCATGGTGTAAGTTGTTGAGGACAACTGACCAGGGAAAAAGATGCCTAACTTTGACCTCTGGTCTCCATAAGCACATGTAAATACAGGTGTGTCAGACATATGCAAAGATGCATATACATACAGGCATGCACACCAGTCAAATGCAAAAAATAAAACATGCAAAAAATCCCTACCAAAATTAAATTTAAAAATAAATGAAGATAAATTTTATATTTTATTCATATTTAGTTTATATTTTAACTCTTCCTCTGATGTGGGATTTCCCTCTGTATGCTATGATTGCCATTGATAAATAAAGGAACTGCTTTGGGTCTAGAGCAGAGCTATAGGGGAACAGAGCTAGGTGGGGAAAACTAAGCTGAATGCTGGGAGAAAGAAGGGCGGGGTCAGAGAGAAACCATGTAGACCTGCTGGAGACAGATGCCAGAACTTTAGCTGGTAAGCCACAGCCATGTGGCCATACACAGATTAACAAAAATGGGTTAAATTAATATGTAAGAATTAGCCAATAAGAAGCTAGAGCTAATGGGCTAAGCAGTAATTTAATTAATACAGTTTCTGTGTGATTATTTTGGGGCTGAGCAGCTGGGAACAAACAAGTGGCCTCCTCCTACATTCCTCTAAAGGTAGGATACTCTCTTATGCACTTGTCTGAAGAAAGGGAGCCTGCAAGAAAGAGGACGGCAGATGAAGCTGCATTCCTGCTCAGAGTCAATTGCCCTGGCATGCTTAGGACTCCTCGTCCTGGTCTACCCACCGGTTCATGCTATTTCAACACAAAGGGATCCAAAAAGCAAAGTACTGAGTACATTTGTGTATAGTTTTAACATTCCATCCCCAAATTAGGATGATTTTACTGAGAAATGTGAACTTCAAAAGAGCCACTCAAAACCTTGAAACACACTTGGAGTAAAACTGTGCTCTTGGGTTGTCATTTAGGTAAAACTGCTTATGTCAGTGCCAACAGACAATAATCGTTGGCTTCAAGTAATCTGTTGCTTGGTTTTTCCTATGCTGTCAAAAATACTGAGCTCTTCTTAGTGACAATGCACATGTACAATAAAGACAGTAAAGCATTTGAGTTCCATGACATCTTCTATACACAATAGCAGAATTCTGTATTCACGGAGATGTCTTGTCTTTTCCTTCCTTACTCTTGCAGTGCTGGGATGAAACCTGTGCTGCATGTATGCTAAGGAGGTAGTTCACTGCCAAGGTATATTCTCAGTATAACTCCCCACTCCCTTAACCCTGCTCCCCACCCCCTCATCCCCACTCCCCACTCCTTCAACCCCATTCCCCACTCCCTCAACCCTGCTCCCCACTCCCTTGTCGACTTTTGCTCTTCCTTATGCAGCAGGGTCTCACTAAGCTGCCTGGGCTGTGCAGCCTAGGCAGACCTTGAACATGATATTTTTATCCCAGGCTCACCAGTAGCTGGGATGACAGGCCCATACCACCAGGCCCACTGCTCAAAGAGTATTTTCAGCATCGTACCAAATAATACAATAAAATCGTTCCCATGAGAAACTGAAGTTTTAGTTAGTTTTAAGTTGTGGTTATATTTTGTTCTAGAAAGTTTTTTTTAATCATTCAAAAAAATGTAAATTCTGAATTTCATAGAGAAAAGTAATGAGGATAGAGACATCTCTAACTAAGAATTACTCTTTAGCAGAATTTATAATGGTAACTAGTATAATAGACCTGTTGAATACAACACTCTTAGACATCTAGCAACCAGCAAAGCCCCATTATTAATAAATACTATGATAATGCCTGCATCATCTTGGCCCAGGAAGAAGGATTTGACATAAAATAATCAAATTGATTACTCGGAGATTTTTCATATTTATGTAGAAAACTAATAAAGTCATGAATGCTATGTGTTGGCTTTGGAGTTTATCTTTACTCTGTATGTGTGTGAATGGAGAAAGATAAATTTCCCCAATAACTACTGTGTTGCTTTTCAGAGTAAATAAAGCTGTAATGTCATGTCTATTCTCAATAACCACGAAGTGCAGGCCTATGATGAGTTAGGCAGCTTCTGCTATGCATCCAGTGCTATGGACAGAGCGAGGAGGCCAGAGAACTCCTCAGACAGCGTCCACGTTCCAGGCAGGTTTACAGCCTGCCGGGGCTTCTGCTCCAGAAAGATAACACACAAGTAAATATGAAAAATACACATGCGTGTGCTAATGAGGCCCTCAAATCCATATCCTGACATGAGTATTTGCTCAAAAATGCAGAAACTTTACTGAAACCCACATAAACATATAAAATTATGAGCTGATTCAGTGAGCCCTGTTTAGATATAAAAAGTGTCCTATATCCAAATAAACTCACAAAATAATTTTAAAATGCATAGATAGCTTGAAACAACAGGAATCCAGAATTTCCAGGAATGTCTTCATTCCTACTGAGGGCCCATAGGTCATATTTTCTAGGGAAAAATCAGTTTCATTCGTTCTAAGGATTTTTTTCCTTTTAATTCATCTCTAGTGATATCTGTCTCTAAAAACCAACCCATAAGAAATAAAAACAACAGAAAAGTGGTGTGTATGAATGATTCCTCCAGTATAGAAAACAGAAAGCCAGTTTCCTCGCAACCTAAACGCACGCTGTAGATTTTGCATGTAAAGTGGGTCTTTCCTATGTTCCCTTTTTGCATGTTATGAAAACAGGGCTTAATGCATAGGGACAGGGAAGACAGGGAAGCACTGGGAAGAAGAGAGCCCCCCCCCAGACCCCCGCCACATAACCCTGCTCACCCTGCCTCAAGCCGCTTACCCCACCTCACCCGCCACTCACCTTCTTGAGTTTCTCTATCATCTCTTCAATGAGGATGTCTCCATTCTGGGAGACTTTGCCCTCCATCTGGGTCAGCCACTCACAGAGTTCTTTGTTCTTCTCACTAAAGACGGCCCACTCGTTCAGTCGCTCACTCACTTGCTGTCGTCTTAAGGAGACCTGGGAAGTTTAAAGTGGGATGGTTATGAGGAGGGAAACAACAAGAAAGCAACGCCTACCCTGAGGAGGAAATGGCGTGCTGAAATAAGCAGGACCTGGGCATTCCTGCAGGCATGAAATAGAGGATTTGCCAAAAGAAACAAAAAAAGAAAGAAAGAAAGAAAGAAAGAAAGGAAGGAAGGAAGGAAGGAAGGAAGGAAGGAAGGAAGGAAGGGAGAGAGAGAGAGAAAGAAAGGAAGGAAGGAAAGAAGGAAGGAAAGAAAGAAAAGAAGGCTGGAGAAAAGGCTAAGACCAATGGCTGCTCTTGCAGAGAACCAAAGTTGACCTACCAACACCCAGGTCCACCTCCCAATACCCACATGATGGCTCACAACCCTCTCAAACACCACTTCCTGACGATGTCCTCTTGGTGGTCAAGACTATTTGCTGATGTTTCGGAGGACCCAGGTTCAGCTCCCAGCACCCGTATGGTGGCTCACAACCCCTGTCACTAATTCCAGAGGATCTGATGCCCTCTTTTGGCCTCCATAGGCACCAGGCACATATGTGGCATATTTATATCCATGCAAGCAAAACACTTATGCATGTAAAATACAAACAAGTGTTTTGTTTTTTTAATAGAGGGATGGAAGGACAGGAAATGGCAGTTGAGCCTCCTGTATCTGGACTGTGTTCTGAAGGATTTGTAGAAAGCTGCCAGAATCAGACAATGACTCTTGGGGTTCAGCTCTGCCCTGACAATTTTACCCTAATCAGGCACCTTTATTTCTCCATTTATAATGCTTTTCTTTTCATTTCCTTTCTTTTGTATAATTTTGGTTTTCATTGTCTAGATACAGGTTTCAACCTTTAACCTTTAATACATAAATAATCAAAATTTCCCATTAAACTTGTACAGAGCACAGAATGCTTTTAAAAATGTGGGAGAGTATACAAGCTGAGTGTCCTTTATCTGGAATTACTAGAACTAACAAGGTGGGTTTTTTAAAATGTTTGTTTTCGTTTTAGCTTCATTGAGATATAATTCACATAACACAATCTCTCTACAATATACAACTGAATGTATTTTTGTATATTCAGAGTTGCACAAATATAACCATAATCAATTTTAGAATATTTTCATACCCCATCCCAAATAACGGTGCCTGTCAGCAGTGTGACCCTTAGTCTTGATTGCCAACTTGATGGGTTATAGAATCATCTAGAAGGTATACCCCAGGACCTGTGTGCTGAAAGGGAAATGCCTACCCTTAAAGTGGGTGGCATTTTCTATTTGTCAGGCCAGATATAAAGAGGTCTCAGGAAAATGGAGCATACACCTATATGTCTTTGGTTCTGCTTCCTGAGTGACTGTGGTTGTCCCTGTTTCTTTTCCCTCCACTGACATCGTACTTCTGATTCTCCACCTCTCCAACGTGGACTGAAAACCAGTGACTTTCCTGGGAACTTCTATACCTTCGGCACTGAGTTGGGGCTGCCCAGACATGCAGCTTCATGAACTAGGTAACTTTAGCTTCCCCCTATCCCCTGGAGTCTGTGTAGCATGCAGACAGAGGTGTCAGACTACCCAACCCCCAGGAGGTAAGCAATATCTAAATCACCTTCTGTAACACACATATGTGCACACATAAGCACGCATGCACACACACACACACACACACACACACACACACACACACACACACACTATTGACTTTGTCTCTCCAGAGACAAAGGGTCTCATATAAGAGTTCTCTGTACACTTCTCCCAACTCTGGTCTAGTCTCCATCTCTATGTGTTTGCCTAGTCCCAACATTCCATGTAAATTGGAATCAAGGTTTATGTTCTTTTGTAACGGCCTTCTTTCACTTTTAGCATAGTTTAAACGTTCATCTATGTTAAAGGATATATTCATAGTTCATTCTTTCTAACTGTTGAGATCAGTTCACTACATAGACGTGATATATTTTATCTGTCCATTCATCTGACTGTGGGCATTTCGGTTGGTTCTAATCCTGACTGACTCTGAATAATGCCGCCACACAAGGTCATGCACAGGTGTCTGCACAGACACAGTATTCATTTATTTAGGTATATCCTTAATATGATTGTTGGATGATACAGTAACATCAACAATTTTTGGTCAAAAGTGGCTGCAGTGTTTTATATTCTCACACTTTTTGGCCAGAGCCATGTTAGCGGTAAGAAGTCCTTTACTGCTGTTGATTTCCATTCATCCTTCCCTAGAGGATAATGGCACTGATGATCTTTCTGGGTCATTTGAATATCTATCTTCTTTACAGAAAAATGAACCAATTCATTTGCCCATTCAAGAAACTGGGCAGACTACTTTTAAGAGTTCCTTAACTGCTGCTGATACAATGGTTTGTTTGTTTCTCAGACTCTAGAACAATTCATTCCAGGACTCTAAAATCCTGTAACTTCATAATGCTCTTGGTTGGCAATGCTGTTTAAGTTACCTAGGTGTGCTTATAGCTGAGAGTCACCACCTATCAGCAAAATGAAGTCCGATTAGTGGGGTTATCAGAAAGCTGGACGATGGCCCCCCCGAAGCCCATGTCACAGCCAGCTGGTCACTGACTCCATTGAGCGAGATGCCAGCCCATCAATTTTCATCGTTTGGATTTGGGTTTTTTTAACTCAATATTTTATTATGAAAAGTTTCCAGTAAATATAAGCAGAAAAATACTGTATGTTAAGCTTTTGAGACATGAACTCATGAAGGATTTCAGGTTCGGGCTCACATCAAACTTACAGTATGTTAGCAGTCAGGATGGTCTGAAGGCATGATCCTTCTGCCTCAGCCTCCTGAGTGCTGGGGTTACAGCTTCTGACTCCCAGACCTTGCCCAAATCATTTCTATTTTTTTATTTTTGTGTGTTTTAGTTTTTCATATAATGCTTCCTCGTGTAGCTGTGCCTGTCACGGTACCTGCTACATAGACCAGGCTGGCCTCAAATATAAGGTTGCCATTCTTATGTTTCTGCTTCCTGAGGGGTGAACCACCTCAGGAAGGCACAAACCACTACACCTAGCATCCCATTCTTAAGTATTTCAAATTAATCTCTTTTTAATGGGAATAAAAACACTTCAAAGGTACCCTATGCTTCTTGGTTAGCAATGCTGCCTCTGACTATTGGTGATTAGGTAGACAATATTCTAGGTCCCATAGAACCCCATTTGTCTATGATCTTATGCCTGAGAGTAGTTTGGGAATCAGGTAACAAGTCTGCAATACTTTCCACAAGGGCAACTCCAGGAACCTGAGATTCCTGAAGAGGAGGCCACGCAGTTGTACTACAGCTTTGGAAATTTTTCCATTAGAAATTCCATCTTCAGGGTTATTAATTAATCCTATTTAAATAAATACTTCTCCAGATTGGGTACCACTGCTGAGTCCACCAGTGTTACCTCAGTAATGCAATGCAGGTTATCATTTCATTTTCTTTGAGGCAGAATAATACGGAGGATGCAAGTGGCTGTGAACTCATTTGGGGTGGGGATTAACAGGGAATATACAAGTTGCAAGGTTCTGTAGACAAAGCTCATCTGCTCCGAGCTCTACCCAGACTGTGTTAGACAGTGATGTCAGTCAGCACAGAAAGATCTGCTCTCCTGAAAGACTCAGACTGTGAATTCTCCACCTGTCATTCATAGGGCATTAGAGCGGGAAGGCGGGTGCTGTGGCTAAAACCCGGGTTCAGTTGATACAGAAACTTTGAGGATTGGTGACTCCTCTCTAAGGACAAGAAGCTTCCTCCTGAAGAGTTTGGGATGGCTTGTCCCACTCTTGAGTAGCTTCCTCCACATGTTGGCCATGATCTGAAAATGGTTGCTAGGGCACCCCTTCACCAACACCTGCAGGGGGATGATCACAGGATAGCACCTATTTCTTTGTGAAATTCAGGGTGAGCTGGACCATGTCAGGTATCAGCCAGTCAAAGGCAGGATCAGAAAAGCTGGCGTCTTTGATATGTGCTATGAAGCATCTGACACTCAAGGCCAGCCTCCACCACTCTGCTGAGGAGACCAGAACAAGTCCCTTGTCTTCTATCAGCCTTCTTTTCATTTGTAAATAGACATTCTACTTTCTCCAAACACAGGTATTTAGTATTTGCAAGAAAGAGTCATCCTCAGTGTGTCAAGTACTGCACTATATTCCAGGATGTGGCGTGCAGACAGGAAGGTACGAGCAAGCGAACAGCTCAGAAAAGGCTGGTGTACACCACAGGTTTGACAATCCCCCATCTAAGTCTGATCTTTTCTCTCCTTAGCATTTGTGTGCTAAACATCTCCAGGGACCAGCTTGAATTCACATCCTTCGAGCTTGTCTCACACCAGGAAGGCATCGCTTTCATTTGTTTACTATGAGCTAGGACTGAAAAAAAAAAAAAAAAAAAAAAAAAAAAACTAACTGTGTGGGCTGCCAGCACTGGGTGTAAGCCAGGGCCCAGATCTTTTTGCAAAGATGTATAAATTCATAAGAAGGGTGGCATTTGATGCTGTTTATAAACTGAGTATTTCGGCTATATTTAATGAACCATTTCTTTCTTTGGATTCAGTTGGAACCCTGAAATTATTTATCAGCTCAGCACATATTTGCATTTTCTTAAGGGGAGAACCACAGTGTATTGCCTCCAGAGCGAGACAGCTGAACAGGAAGCACAAGTTTTTTCTAACAGTAAATATTTTTCTCGTGACATTGTGGGCGTAAACACACACACACACAATGAGCTTTTCTAGTGGTGTGGGGTTGTAGATTTACATTACAGCTAGAATCACACACGGTTCTACAAAGCAACAGAGGAGGAAAAGCGATATAATGCACAGCTGAACGGAGCTACAGCAGATCTCTTGGGCCGGCTGAAAACCTAACCCCCTTCTGCCTTTGTGCTGGCGCTCCGCAGCAGCATCTACTTACAGGCTCTCTTCCTCATCCTCATCTGTGGACCCAGCTACTCCTCGCTTCTCATCAGCTGCTTCTAAACGAGCAGGACAGGCTGTGGCCTCCTTTAGCCAAGGTAAGGCCAGCTATGTTCAGCTGAGTTTGTCAAGTTTTACGAGGAGCTGGCCATAAGCTTGTTTCCTGTTGTGGTTTCGTATTTGATAGATGTTCACCGGAAACAACAACCTTGAGAGCTCGTTACTCCTCCGTGTCCCTCCTTAAGAATGATTATATCTTGGCACCCGGCCAGACCCAGGGCTAAATTCTCACTGGTTTAGATACATGTATATTGGACTGGTTCAGGGTAATTACGTGTTATGTTCATACTTTATGACTCTGGCAGAGGAAGTCTCTAGAAGCACCATAAGTCCTAGCTGCTTCCTCTTTTCATGGTCTGGTCTACTCACAGGTGCAAGGCATTAATGTCTTCACAGCATATCACATGGCCAAATGCTACTTTCGAGTTGTATTTTCAAATAGAGTTTTCTAAGTCTAGTGGGTGATTTTACAACACATGAATGTCTGACTTAAGAATTAGCAATAATGACACTTCCATGGCATTGTTATGCAAGTTTTCCAAATACAAAACTTTGTATGATCATAGTTTTCTTCATTTCCAAAATATTAAAATTTAGTCACTATTTTATCCTCAGAGGATCATAAGTATCAGGACATACATGCAGTACAGGGCCTTTGTTATTAGCCATATGCAGAGAACACTTAACTATTGTAGGCACTGGTTGTCCAAAGAAAAGGCCTTTAAGTCTTGGGATCAGACTACAGACATTCATAAAAAATAGGCATGCTCCGTGATGGCGCGGAACAAGGAGGAAATGGGAATTCACAGGACTATGACAACACTAAGGTGGACCATTGCCAAAAAGGACTTTGCAGGGTTGTAGGATAGGAAAGAAAATGGGTGAGAAAACCAAAAGAGAAGTAGTAGGGCTAGGCAAGAGGAGGGTCACGATCAAGGCCTCCAAGAAGGGATGCTGTGAAGGTTAGCCAGGAAAAGTGAGGTGAACTCTGAATCAGAAGTCACAGCTCTCTGAAGCCTGTTAGAGAAACGAGTCTGCTCTGACTTGTTCCACTTAATCCCTGAAAGATGTTAGGAGAGAAAGCAGTTCCATCCTTCTCTCAGAATTAGGAAAATGATGAGGAGGGGCTGGAGCGACAGCTCTGCAGCTGAGAGTGCTCGCTACACTTGCAGGACCTGAGCTCTGCTGCCAACGCGCACATGACAGCTCACAACCGCCTGCACTAACTCCAGGTCCTGGGATTGGACACACTCTTCTGGCCTCTGTGTGATCCTGCATGTTCATGGTATATGTGCATACCCTCAGACATATGCATGTACACATAAAATAGCTATATAAACCAATAAACCTAAAGAAAGAAGACTGCTACTATAGGAGCAATATTTCTAAAAGGGAGAAAGAAAGAAAAAAGAAAGAGAGAGGGAGATGGAAGGAGGGGGGAGGAGAGATTAGCAGGCTCATAGAGGCAAATGAACAATGCTGTCATTTATATGGTGTCTCATGATAAGGCCTGTATATTATAACATAGTAATTGCAGTAATGTGTACATGTTGAAGCATTCAGAAAATAATTTGAGCGATGATTAATATTGTCACTTTCTCTATAAACAACTCGGTGTAGGCTCCTCACGGCATCACTGAGAACTTGGCACTCTGTGAAAAGTGGCCACTTTCGTGTTGAACTCAAAGCATTCACATGTTTGTGAGGGCCATCTCTTGCAGGCCTCGTTTTGGAAGGCATGCTCACAGGAAACATCTTCTAAGCATGCAAGCAAATATTCCTTTGATCCATTATGGGAGCAAAGTCTGGGTTTAGATTTAAAAGTATTTGGGGGAGGTTTCAAGAAACACATTTGTTCTTAATATCAAACAAACCATAAGAAAGAGCCTTTCAAACTCTGTTAGATGATTCTAGAAGCATGAGGAGAAGAACCCATAAGGTCATGTCAACTGGGGAGGATGGAAAATCGAAGAGGTGTAACTGGTACAGGAGCGAAGAAATATGAGCTTGCGAGGACACAGGGTCCCCCTTCCATCAGCCCGTTCCTTTATCTTCTAACACCTGTATCTCTCCAGTTCTCCCTCTGCTTTGACCTTGATCAACAATCCCTCCTCCACTCCCCACCTTAGCACTGAAGACTTATCCATTTCAAGAAGCGTTTTCTCTACATTCTCCAGTGCCCACCACCCTGAGCTAGCCAGTATCTTTAGGTATTGCTTTCAACTGTTCATATAGATTTTTCTTCATAATTGTATAGGACTTTCTAGGCCGACGTTAGTTTCAGTGCAATTAAAAACTTGATGGAAGGAATTTCTATTACAGCCTATGTTCACAACAATTGCAATGACCAATCCATTGAACAAATGTGTGTTAGAGCCTGCAGTGGGGGCAGGAATGATGCTCGAGGTGTTCTACAGCCAGCAGTGTGGCAGGTAGTCTACTCTGAGTATTATAGCCGGCAGTGTGGCAGGTAGTCTACTCTGAGTATTATAGCCAGCAGTATGGCAGGTAGTCTACTCTGAGTATTATAGCCAGCAGTGTGGCAGGTAGTCTACTCTGAGTATTATAGCCAGCAGTGTGGCAGGTAGTCTACTCTGAGTATTATAGCCGGCAGTGTGGCAGGTAGTCTACTCTGAGTATTATAGCCAGCAGTATGGCAGGCATGGTGCTCGGGTGTGTTATAGCTGGCAGCGTGGCAGGTGTGGTAGTCAGGGCACAGCACTAAAGAACAAGGCACAAAGACTTCTGCCAAGTACAGTCACAGGCTCTTACAGGCAGCCAGTAGTCTGTACTGTGAACCTTCACCTGATAGTCCTTTTTGCCCAGGTTGCTTCCTGCTGTCTTTGCATCAGTCTATCCCTTTCAAAGCCTAAGTTATAATCTTCTTTAGCAACTTGTACATATAGAAAGGCACGTAATAAATAAGGTAAGCCTAACAATGCCATAAACCCATGAATTTATGAGAAACAACTATGAATGTTCCAACAAATAAAACTATCTCAGAATAGTAACTAACATTAAAACAGTGTGTTACTTCCATGTTTAAAATCCAGAACGTACCACCAGTACTGACTCAGCTGGAAACTCACACCTAGGAAGTTCAACAGTTTGGGCCAGGAAGGGAAAGAGAAAGAAAAGACTTCAGTATAGATGAATCCAAAGTAAGATACGATGATATAGTTGTCCTTCTTCTGAGATATTCTGGCGATGATCACAGGCTTCTCTGCCTATACGGTGAATCACAGGGTGGGCCCCGACGTGGACCAAGCCTCTCTGGTGTCATGGATTGCCTCCCACCTTCCCATCTTGAACAGCTACTTACTCGTTCAGACCACATCTTACCTGGTGACATAGCTCCTCCCACTGCCTTTGCAGAAGCTCCACGCGCTCGTTCAGGATGGAGATGTCCTCGGCACTGATGTAGACAGCCAGGGCATCCCTCAGCAGGGTAAGTTCTGCCAGGTCATCTGTCCACCTCCCTACTGCGTTTTCCAATTCCTACATGGGAAGAAACGTCCATGAACCCCCATGACACCTTCCTTTCACCCTTTGGAGGGCCTTCAGTGACCCTTCTTAGTATAATTCCCTTTCTACACACTCTTTCTCAACACCAAACTTGAGCTCTGTTTTATTTGCATCCCACCTAACGTGAAACCTCCCATGTTCTGACAAAATACCAAGGTTCCCTGCAAAACCTTCCTACCATCTATTAGACACCTCACTGATCTTTTTAGGACGGTGCTTGTCTTTTCAAATCCAAGATTTTCAGTGTAATGGCCTTCTTTATTCTAAATTTACAACCCATCGAAACTGACTTCATAACCCCTTAGCCACCCATTAGTTTTGTCCTGTTCCTGATCACACTAACACAGTATTTAAAAGAGAAATTTCCAAATTGAGCTTCATTTGAGTTGACACATGCTGCGACAGATACCTCACCACGAAATACCACGCTTGGCTACAGTTCCTCTTGCATTTAAAATAATCCACCAGCTGCACATTCTGTAGGATCAGAGATTTTTTGAAGCTATTAATTATGGACCTGTCCTTTTGGGGCATTATTTAAAGAAAAAAAAAATCCTTGTAGCAAGATTTGAATGAGCAGATGTGAGCTCCTGCCATGTGCTACCAGGTGACCAGTTTGGCAATTTGTATCACTCTCGCTCTCTGCCAGCTGTTGCTTTTAGATTCCAGCTCATTTAGTGAATGAATGGAGACTTTCATCCAGCCCATTCTCCACCTCTCTGGTCTCTTCACACTGGAGACAAGTTGTTAAAGGCAAGCGTTATTAACAGTAGTATCTGGGGCTAACTTTCCAGGCAATTTAAGCAAACAAGGATTTAGCCTGAAATTTCTGAGTAATTGCTTTGTTTTGCTGCTGAGTGTGATTTGGGGAAGAACACAGTGGAACTGCCTGGAATCATGTCCTCCCAATCTCTGAATTCAAAAGCGAGACACTTGTCCGAGTGTTTTGGGAGATGACAATGGAGTCTCAAGAACAACTGGCTGAAAGACCACACTTTCTAGGTGAATACATATGCAGCACTCTGTCTATACCTCTAGACAGATCAGTTGTTAATGCCAGTATAAGGACCTTACTCTTTAATATCAATCCCACTCCTTCCACAGTCAAGCATCACATTTAGTTTATGGATTTAAAAAGAAAGAGTTAACTGTGGCGATACTCGCCTATACTCCCAGCATTAACTTCAGAGGCTACCGAATGGGGACTCTGAGTTTGATGACAGCCTGGGTTCCACAGTACAATCCTCTCTAAAACCAAACTGAACCAAAAGAACACACACACACACACACACACACACACACCCCTGAGTAACAACTACCACGCAAACCCAAGACCATTCTCATTCAGACTCTACTCATTAGTTCAGGCAGCGTGGATGAAATACAGTCTTTAAATTCAAAGACATTTATCAATTACTAATGTGAAACATTAATGTTATTCTAGACTCTTCCATTTTGTCATCTAGCATAAGGAAAACAACATGCTCCTGTGAGCGTGTGTCATGCTAAATAAGAGATTGCGGGCATTTAGGAGGAATCCAGCATTAGATCATGTCCATTCTTGCTTATCAGATATTTTCTTTAATAAAAACCTGGGTAGTTAACTATTAATCTGTTTTTTTGTTTGTTTGTTTTGAGACAGGGATTCTCTGTGTAGCCTTGACTGTCCTGGAACTCACTCTGCAGACTAGGTTTGATCTCAAACTCAGAGAAATCTGCTTGTCTTTGTCTTCAGAGTACTGGGATTAAAGGTGTACACTGCCACCACTCAGCTAACTACACAGGTTTAAAAATATATTCATTTTAATGTTCATAGCCTTCACATATTTTTCTTGTGAGGCAGGGGCTCAGTCCTGTATCCCATTCTGGCCTTGATCACAGGGTCTTCCTGCCTTAGCCACTTGAATACCACCTCCAGTTGACCTTCTCGTGCATCTTAGTGTAATGTAACGAGATATTTCATTTATCATCTTTGGTGTATTGTTTATCACTTTTTAATTTTCCTAATGCCACCTTTCTCAAATTTCAATGAACATATTTTATAACTTTTTAAATGGGATTATCATATGGCAGTAACATAAAAATGACGGTGGAAACTCCGGAAACGGTTAAGTTGAAAGAAAGCATTTATTTATGAAGTTACTTTTGACATGATCAGCATTTTACTCAGCCAAGAAGTGCTGGCCAGGCACTCCACTTGGCTACATAGGTGTGCACAGAATAAATCATACAGCCACTGAATCATGCTGGTCTTAGTGACCTCATAATTTAGGGAGTGGTCTGTGCTACTACTGATTGCTTCCAAGTACATTAGAGGTGATGATCCTAATTGTGATCAGAGGTGGCAATCACAATCTGCAAATGGCTAGAGCCCTGAATGATTTAAGGATTGGGTGGCTCCTTGCTTTGAAAGAGATTGGCTATTTTTTTTCTTCATTCTGTACAGAGGGGTCTTCTTCATTCTGTACAGAGGGGTCTGCCAGGCAGGGTGTGCTCTTCTGCCCCAGTCTGCAAATTTTTCATGATGCCAGTCCTGTCCTTCCTTTCATAGGCTGGACTGTTTTGTTGCAATGATTCTCCCATGCAGATGTCTCAGAAAGACAGCCGCAATTGATTACTCTCGACTCAGCTTTTAAATATCTTTTATACTGTGTCTTAAATTTTTCATTTGCTTCCTCTGGGCAATCCATAAACTGGCCCATAGCTTCAACTGCAGGAAATCAACAAAGGATTTTTTTTTTCTCTCATTGCATTGGTGCCTTCCCTAATGGGCTCCCCAAGGACCTCGTACGATCGCATAGAGAGCCCCAGGCGTCTCCCTGAGATGTGATCTCACAAGCCTTATTCCAGCAGAGGTATGTGGCTAGGCGACAGGGACAGTCTCCATCCAGTCCCGTACCTTACAGCGCATCTGCTCTGTGTGGAGTTCCTCATGGTGGTCTGGTAGAGGCTGGGACAACTTCTTCTTGAAAGTTCGGAGCTTCTCCAGCGAATCGGCTATCCCTTTCTCACACTTTTCCCAGTCCTGCCATTGGAGGAGAAATAGATTGGACACATTTGGGGTGAGAAACCACAAAAATATAAATGAAAATAAAGAAAATAGTACTCTTTAATTGCCAGGATATAATTACACTAAGGGACTGTGGGAAGTCATGTTCACACTCAGTGCTATTTTGGACACCATGCCTTTGTCATAAGAGCTGAGTTCAACTTGACTCTGTTCCTTTTAACTGTCTCTAGTAAGCAGATCACATGCTAGTTTTCCATGAAAAAATAAAGCTAAAGCCTACAACTGTTGAAGAATCCAAGTAAGCAATAGCGATCAAGGCACCAAGAACAATACCCAAAGAGTTATGTGTAACTGAATTGAAATTTATGCATAGAGTGCAAGGTTTAGCCTCGTTTTCTCTCTCCTAACTCACACACAGGTGCACCTAGTAGCTACACTCTCCCAAATGTACGAGGGGGAGAAAAGGATACAGAATCTCCTCAGAATGCAAGCAAGCATGAGTAAGAGAAAAATAGAACATAAAAATGATAATTAACTCTGATTCACTCTAGACGTAAATATGAGCCACCTGCTCTTGAGTTACTGCAGAAATGCAAACGGGCAACCACCACAGGCATTGTGAACATGGTGTCTGCCTGTTTTTTTACCTTGCTCAGGCTGAAATATGTCTGGAAAGATTAAGTGTAAACACAGAGGCAGCCACTCAGTGAAAACTGGAAGAGAGCCTACGCAGAATTTAAGAAATATCTGTTTCATGGCACATGTTCTGATAATATCACAGGTTATATGGTAGAGAGTGGCAGCCAAGAGCACGCTGGATCTCTGGGTCAAGACAAGGAAAAGTATGCATGGTGTGTGTCCATTAGGACATATGACACACCAAATTGGTAACAGGGGCTCCCTCTGGGGAATGGCGGCAAACTTGCGAGGGTGCTACAGAGAATTTCAAGTTTCACACTACATACCTCACCTACTGTTGAAGCTTTTCAATGGTACATGTATTTATTGTCTAACTTTTGAAATGCTTTATTTAAAGGAACTGAGAGTAACTACACCGAAGCTTGGTTTTTATACTGCCCTATTTGTATGTCAGCCATCACCCAGCACCTTAGTGCTGTGTCAGATTGCAATCGGTTATATACATACTGCTTTGTCCAGTTCTCCCATTTTGGTTATCTTGCCCATTCCTGGTTACAATGCTCTCAGTGCCCTCCCCAGACCAGCTGCTCAATGGTCATTCCCCATTCAATGAATCACCGAATCCCAAAGACCACTGGTTTAACCGCTAGGATGACTGAGAGCCCAACATGGTACCAAAGTCTGGTGCCTTTCTCTTCCCATTGTCTCCCTTCGTCACCTGTCTTCTCTTGCCTTGGTTCTCCCTACTTTTCATTCTAGAATGTTCTTCTTAGCCACCCACAGACAACAGTACTCCAAACACTTTTAGTGGAAAATGCCAAGTCTGAACTTAGTGTCTTTGCTTCCTTAGAGTTTGAATCCGGGTTCTCATTTCTCTTTACAATTCCCCCAGGGAACTTCATAGAAGCTTAAGGACATCTCCTTTTCCTGATTAGCACCAGCAAAGGCCCGGCAAACCAACACTGTGAACGCTATTGTCCATGAGGTTCAGGTTTGTGTCAATTCCCATTTTACAATATCCAGTGTGTCCTTTCACTTGCCAGTGCTCACAACTGTAGATAGATGTGTAAGCAAAAAATTCTTCCCTGCTTAGACTTCACATTCTCAATTAAATCAGCACACACCCTAAAGCTTTCAATGCACAGCCAGCGGCTGTTCACAGAGCTGACACTGAGAAGGTCAGGCCCTCAGGACAAAATCAGTGTTAGAGAAGCAGGCAAACCATGAGTATTTGGGGTCTACATACCCAGAGCATTAGGCTAACAGCTGAAGACAGCATTATTAAAGCATTGGTGTAAAGATACATGAAAATGAGTCTGGGCAAAAATGAAATTCCTAATCTCTAAAGACTTCCTAGGGCAAACAGAATGTAGTGTACGATTCAAAACTAAAGAAATTCTGAGAAGAGAAGAATAGAGACTCCCATCTCCAATGACTTGGATGGTGAAGCCAACCACTGAGTCTTTTTTCTGCATGAATGATAGGGAACTAACTTCATGTCCTGTTCTGCAAACTGTCCATCAGAGTGAATGTTTTATACAGGGCCTGACAGGTGAGACAAGCTAACCCAGTGACTCAGACACTATGCATTCTTATATCCTGGGACTATATCCAAAAACCACATCACAAATAAAAAAAAAAATAGATTAACACAGTCTCGCCAGAATGAGTTACAATGTTGTAAATGCTTGCCCAATACCAAGATGATGGCAAATGACTCAGGCATATTATGTTACCAGTGAATTGTTCTGCAAGCAAATAGTGGTCCTGAACACATCTTCGGTGGCATTTTTGATTGATTGTTTCCTCTTCAGAAGGGCATATATATATTTATATATATATATCATAATATTATTATATATAATATAGTGTATTATTATGGTATATTATTCATATTGCACATATATAATATGCACTATTATATGTGTATGTATATATATGTGTGTGTGTGTATGTATCTCACATAAGATTCCAGAAGTGAACTCAATGGATGTGAATATTTGAAAGAATAAATCTGCTCAAATACTGCGAACTGTCTCCTTTCACCCAAAGAGGTTGCCTGCTATACTGAATAATCAAGAAAAATTGGTGATTGGTCAACATGTATAGAACTGCAACATTTCCTGGGTACAATTTTAAGTGGTAATGACATCAATAATGGCAACAGCTGTCACTCATGTGCCCACTACCTCATGATTTCCTAGAATTCTTTTGGCAAATTCTCATAATGATCAAATGGGTGAGGTAAAACTATAACCATTTTGAAGATAAGGCAATGACTATGGTTTTCAACATGACCTTATCTGAATTTAAGGTGCATTCTTTTTCTTTTTTTCATTCATATTATACAAAATCATGAGCTTCCTTATGATTTGTTCATACATGTATAATGATTGAACTAACATAAATTATAAATAGTAAGGACATGGGCGGGGAAGCTCATTATAGACAGTATGGATAAAACTCAGTGTCTTTGGGTTCACAATGTTTGTGGTCAGTGAAAGACCTAGGATGCCTCTTAGAGAGTTTTGGCCAATGGCAGCCTGCTTAGATGAACCAAGGCAAATCAAGAGACTCGTTCTGTGTTAGCTTTTTCCCTGGCTATAAAATATGAGATATCGATCTTGAAAACCATTTTAGTTGGCAATTTAGGGAATGGAAATCTGCTTCTTGAGTTTCTGCCTGGCTTTCTAAAGTTGTCATATGCTGCAAGGCATTGCACTGGCCATTAATCAGAATTAATCACTTGGACAGCCTTATTAGAGTTTCAGTTACTTTGTTGGGGGATTTTCCTGAAAGTTGAAGTGCTGAGAATTGGGAAACTTTTCCAGTTCATGCAAGATAGGACAGAGTCGTCAATAAAATGGAAGAGAACACAGAAGTGTTGCTCAATGACCTTGCAGGACACTCTTGTTCCAGTGAGTCAACGGGAGGAAGCAACGCAGCTCCTTAAAGGGACCTCCGACCCAAACTTACGTTCAACAGGAAAGCCAGCTTTTTCTTCTGCTCCTCCAGGTGCATGCTGGCTGACTTCCATTGCTCTTGGATCTCTGACAGTTCAGCCTGCAAGGCGGCCTCAGCGCCACTGTCAGCGGAGAGCAGGAGCTGCTTGCCGGCCTCCACCGTCAGGATGTAGCTGCCTTGCTGGCGCAGGAACACCTTCTCTTTGAACTGAAAGGGACCAGAGCGTCTTACTTTTTATTCTTTCCTTCATCGGTTCCCCATTATGAGGAAGTTTAGACAGCCTTATGTGCCATCACGCTCCTGCATCTTAGAGGAACCAAGGGTAAATGAATGAGAAGTATGATCTCAGCACAGTAGGAGCTCTGCTTAGGGGACGAATGCCCAGGGATCGTAGAGTGGCAGCTGTCCCCAGCATGGGTACACACAGTAGGTCTCTCAGAGTTGCCAAGGCTGAATGAGTCTTGAAAGACATGTGAATGCAATCAGACTCAGAGAAGGAGGGTGACAGGGAAAGGAGAGACGCCTTCCTAAAGGGAAATAAAGAGGGAAGCATTGACCGTCTAAGAGAAACATGACGAATTTAGGAAATGCAACATCCTTTTCCATGACTGGAGTCTGAAGTACCTGTGTAAGAATGGTAGTGACAGAACTTGCAAGAAAACTTTCAAATTTTTAAAAATGTGTGTGAGTCTTTTGTTCGCTTATATCTCTGTGCGCCGTGTGTATACAGTGCCTGAGGAGACTAGAAGAAGGCACCAGATAAAGATGCCCTGGAACTGGAGTTAGAAATGGGGGTGGCTGCCATGTGGGTGCTGGGAATCAAACTTGGGTCCTCTGGAGCCGCCAGTGTTTGTAACAGCTGACCCATCACTCTATCCCCATTTGTTTAGATAGATTTTAAACAGTTTTCTTAGCTGTGGTATGTAGCTCATGCTGGTCTTAAACTTGCAACCACCTTGTCTTAGGCTCTGAAATGCTGGAATTACAGAACGATGCTACGCCACCTAGCCAGGGATTTGGCTTTTACACGGTCACAGAAAGCACTAAGCGGGGAAGCGATGTGCTTGGATGAAAGGTGCAGCAAAAGCATTCACTGGTCGGGTGGGGGAGTGGCATGAAGAAGGTGTGTACTGTACATGATGAGACAGGTTAAGCTACTATCCGCCAAGGCAGAAACTCCTGAGACAGCAGCCACGGGGATGGACATTCAAGATAGACTGAGTGCGGGAAGTGAGAGACAAGGAAGACGTTCATTGTGTGATAACTCTTGGGATCTAGATCAATAGATCAGGAAATAGAACGTTCCTCTGATTGGGGACCTGAAATGTGGAGAATGAGGTCAGTCCAGGGGTCATAGCTGTACGTACACAGATAGAAATCGCAAAGGTAGTTGGATATATGAATCAAAACCTTAGCAGCTGACTTGGGCATAGATGTCAGTTGGCCCCTTCTCTATCGGTAGTGGGTAGTTGAGGCCATGTCTATAGATGACTTTTCTCAGGGAAGTTGGGACAAAGGAGGAGCCAGATGAGCCCTTTAAAGGAAAGAGGGCCATAAACATATGTGGACAGGCTAACAGTGCTGGGAGGGACCAGGTTCTATGATTAAATCTCCCTGATCAACACCAAGTTGTCTTTCCTTGTCATTGCCTTTCCTCCAAGTTGGGATGCAAGGAACCGCTGTGGGCCTTGGTGTACAAAGTAGAGGAATCTTTGGGGAGGCTTTAAATTGCTCTAATCCCTTCTTTTCCATAGGAACGGTACAATGCAATTACTTTGCATGTTTCAGTTGACCCTTAAGAATGTCTGTCCTGATTTTTAGGCCACTTCAGAGTCCATGTGAAGAACCAAGGCGAAGATCAAATGCAGTGGATGTGCAGAGGAGGCTTGCGGGCACTGTCTGCATCTTACCTGCACTTCATCAAAGAGGGTCCTCACTTGCTGCAGTGGGACTGGGATGCTTCCAAGACTGCTCAAGGGCAGATGGGATACTTCTACCAACCATTTGCGGAGTTTCTCTGCCATCTCCCTATAGCGTTGCCACTGGCGAATCTGGCTGTCGATGATTCCCCGTCTCTGCTGGGCCCTGCGAATCACTCCCTGCCACTGATTACTGAGGAGTGTCAACTTCAGGCTGAACTCATCCCTGGTGAGAAAATAATTATATAGTAAAAGACATATTGTTTTGGATGCTGTCACGGTATCAGCTAGTATATATTTTCCTCCAAACCGTAAGTCCTGAGAAATGGTCTATGACTGGAGATTTCAAATAAGCCATGGTCTGTTCTTTGGGTTGCAAGTTGCAAGTTATCTTTAAAGCTGGACTACCAGCCTACAAATAGTGAGCACTTGCATATCTCAGCACAGATAGAAACCAAATCTCTGGTAATTATCATACACTCCTCCACGAGTATGTGTAGCACCTGGGGGTGTCTCAAGAGCCTGTGACAATCTCTTGAACCCTACAATGGGAAAGCATGTACTTAGATCTACTTACAAACTCCCTCCCCAGGTAAAATCATAAGACATTTTGGAAAATCAAAACCAAGCCACTTAAATCACACTATATTATTTTCTTTTTCTTTTTAAAATTGTACTTCATATATAGTCTCAATACTCCCTCACAAAGTGAAGACTCCAATCTCAAGCATAATAGAAATTGTCCTTGCCTATTTTAGGTAAATTTCACATGTTTTTTAGAAAAAAAAAATGAACTTATCAACCCAATATGAATGAAGATCATTCATACACTTCAAGATAGTGGATTTCACGTGACCGTTCTCATACTCAGGCTGAGAAATTGCAGACGTTTTAATGCACTCCCCCTATTTTCCATCCTAAAATGTATTGGCATTTCTTTATAAAGTTTTATTTAATGCGCAAATTGTAGCATAGAAATGGCTTTTAATAGGATGTATCAGGCATCTAATGGGATGTTTCCTGGTAGCTTTTAGTGCTGATCACAAACATAGCATCTCCTTATGCTTCTGCTATCACTGAGACTCTGATCAATGAGCCACTGTTCTAGAACTCTACACTACTTTGAAATCCTTCTTACTGATACATCCTATTATCTGAGATGACTGTAAAGTTTGAGTTTACAACCAAATGTGCCATCACTTCTAAAAGAAATTTATTGAATGACTGAATTGGAACAAATGGTTATTGTACAATAAAAGCCAATTAATTAATCCCCATAAAACATTAAAAGTACTGGGTATTAAAAAACATCAAAAGAATTTCTTTCATTCGTTTTAAATTCATTCCTAGGGCAATGACAAGATTCTGATAATCACATTTGCTTGTGAGCATAAATACATGGGAATGTATCATAGTAGACTTGATCCTAGTTGAATCCAAGCATGGGAGCTAGCCTCACGACATGTCTTCTGAAAATGTGTCACCCCAAGACTTGATAACAGCAGAGAGCAAAGAAGTGCAGGCATCAGGTGACATTCAAGATCTCCAGAGAGCCGTGTCTTAGCATGTAAACTGTCCTGATCTGGCTGCCCTTGATTAGCTAGCAAAAATGATTCTTCCCAGTGCTGAGGTTCTAAGAACAAACCCCCATGCTGACTTTTATCACACAAATCCTTGTTGTCTGGATTCTTTCTGCCATCCACAGACTCTCATCCAATTTGTCTTTTGATTTTCACTAGCAACTCTCAAAATTCTTTATTTAGTTCCAACTCTCCCATTTTCTTCTCTTTTGTGTTTCCCCTCCCCAAATGTTAGCATTTAAAATTTAATAGATGTTGGCTTGAACAGGAATTTTAAATTTTATTTCACTTAATGACTTGAATGTTTGTAATAATGCTAGAGACTTGGCTACAGACCTATAAAGCAAAGATAAAAGGTAATTACATTTGAATTTGTTTTATTTGGAGAGTCTTAAATTCTCAGTAATGGTCACATTTAAGTTTGGCTTGCTTAGAGTGGAGTAAGTATGATGTCACACATTACTGTTCCAATCTTAACCATGCAAATCTCTTGTGAACTTCCCATGGAACAACCACTGAAGGCTGAAATTGCTTCTAAAACACTAAAGATAAAACTTCTAACAAATAGGTTTATTTTCTAATGATTTAAGAACATGTGGTTAATTATAATTACAACAACTCGTCCTGGGCATGAGGAACATATACATAGGTACTAAAATCAATTCCTCAAATATAAACATGGAAATTAGACGAGGGAACGCTGGTCCTAGGAAATATAGACACACGACGCTGTCAACTCACATGTCACAAGAGAACCTAGAACTTCAGATTTATGCTTTAAATGAAGGGTAAGAAGGATTTCACACTTAACACAGTATGGTTTAAGGTGGCAAAGTGTTTTCTAACATAGAAGTATGGTCTGGGGAAGCTGGCTAGAATGAGGCAGTTCCGGCCACCAAGTGCCCTTAACACCAAGCCTGATTTTGCCTTTAGTTATGCGACCTCGCTCAAATCGGTTCCTGCGTGCATCTGGAGTTTTTCATCTCTGAGAGAGTCAAGCCTGGTGATACCTTGCTCCTTTTAGGAGTAACATTTTAGTAAATGGAGGAGGATATTAGCAGCATCCGTTTACTGATCACCAATCCAATCCGTTCTGATCTATTCACTAACTCCAGTCCCTACAGATGAGTAGCGAAGGTTGGCTAGGTGATTTCCAATTATCCTACGTCCTTCATACAAATAATAGCATTCGCTGCAGATTCAATACTCACTCATTTCAGAGACTCAGGCAAGCCTTTCCCTCAATTACCAAGGCCCTGTGATAATACAATTGCCTCAGGAAGATTGGATATATGCCCTCTAATCTCTCATTAAAAAGAAAATGACTAATTTACTGAGGAAACTTTCTTCATAACAATTTATCAAAGATCCTACCTGTCATCAACTTGACCTTGTTCTAGAAGATGCTGCCCATCAACAATAATGGCGTGCAGGATCTGCTGGCGACTGAGCATCTCGGCTTGAAACAGCTGTAATTTGAAAGAAAGAGATATACTTTAAAATCCCTAATTTCTTCTGATAACTTACTGCAGTTTGTTTTCAGCAGGGCTATGAAAAACATATTCAGTCCCATCTGCGATGTGGGAGTAACCTCTTTTTAAATTACTAATTAGGATAAGCTTAAAGACAAAGTTTTAGTTTGGGGTTTTAATTAGATGACTAAAAATAGCCTTATCCCACCCCCCTTTTTTTATTTTTTAAAAGTTAACCTAATAAGAAAAGCTGATAAATTTACACTCTGTGGTCTTTTATGTTTTTTAAAGCTCATTGTTTTTGACGGTAGTCAAGCTAGTAAAATCATCCCATTATATGTATGCAAACAATGACAAAACCCTGCAGGGATTCAGGTGTGGCCCAGTGGTAAAACCTGAGGCCCTAGGTCCAATTCTCACAGCTTAAAAACAACCAAAGCTAAAATAATAATAAAAAAGTCCCATATTTCTAATGATTTTCTCTGGCTGTTAGTACTGTTTACTTGGAGATGGGTTTTCACCAAGTTGCCCCAGCTGACTTTGAACTGCTGGGCACATGGGATCTTCTTGATACACACACCACCATTCTCAGGTCCTATGGTTTTTGTTTTTTTTTCCTCAAAAAAACCCCAGCATTTTGGGGATATAATTCCCATAGCATGCAATCAATACATTTACAGTATCCATTTAATAATTTTTATTATGTTTCCAATATGAATTTCAAGCATTTGATTTTAAAATATTTTCAACATCATCCAACAAAATGCTGCATATAATAATAATGGCTCCTCCTTTCCTCCCAGCATTTACGAGTTCCATCCATACAGTCTTAAGAACTTACTCTTTATTCTGAGTTTTATTGTAGGAGAGTACAGCTCACTTTATTCACCCAGCTGTGAAGGCACAGCTGGGTCCTTCTCACTGTGTGACCACTATGGCCAAAGCTACTGTGAACAATACGCACGCATGTCTGTGTGGATGCATTTGTCTGAGGAGCAAGCGCATGAGAGTGAAGGACTGAGCTATGTGCTAACCCTGTTTAATATATTGAAGACTATCAAATTCTTTCTCAGAGCTGCTTCTGACCACTGACTTAAGACCTTGTCTGATTCTTCAGCTTTTCCCTCTTCTTCTTCTTCCCCAGGCAAGCTTTAACTACAGTAATCCTCCCCTTTCCTCTTAATCCTCCTCCTCCTCCTCCACTTTCTCCTCCTGCTTCTACTGCTCCTTTTCCTCTTTATAAATCTCCTGCCTCCCCTCTTCCTCCTCCTTCACCCCTTACCTCTTCTTGAGACAGGGTCTTGGTGTACAACTAGGATCTGCCTTAATCTTGCTGTAAGCCCGGGCTGTACCTGAGACTCACAATACTCCCCTCTGAACCTCAAGCGCTGTGTTGACACATGTGTGTGTCACCATGTCTAGCTTTTTTTTTTTTTCTGAGACAGCATCTTGCTATGCATTCTGGTTGGTCTGGAACTCACTATGTAGACCGAGCTCATCTTGAACTCCCAGAGATCCATTCACCAGCCTCTACTTCCAAGTGCCACCATGCCCAGTCATACCTGCCTCTCTAATTCAGACACTCTCTATACTTCAGTACAAGGTCATGACAATGAATGAACACAGGCCTGAAAACCATGGCAAGAGAGCCAAACCACATTTCTTAACTTAAAATATTAAAATTGCCAGACAAAAAAAGAAAGGGAAATTGACACATATTTGAGTGTAGCAAAATCTACTACCCACATCCTTCAAGATCGGGCTGGCCTTGAACTTGCCTCAATCCTCCTGCCTTTGCTTCCTGAGTGCTAGGATTAGCATGACTGATGTCTGGTTATGGGATAATTTTAAAAAAACCTTTAAAATTTTTATTAACTTTTATTTATTATTTACGTGTGTGTGCACATGTGTGCGCGTGCGTGCATGTGTGTGTGTGTGCGTGTGGTACATGCTTGCTGAGGCACACAAGTGGAGGTCAGAGGGCAATTTGTAAGAATCAGTTCTCTCCTTCCACCATGTGGGATCTGGGGAGAAGACACAGGTTACCAGGCTTGGCAGCAGGCACCTTTATCCACCAAGCCTACTCCTTGACCACAAAAAGTTCCTGTCAACTCCAAGCTGCTTGAACCACTCACCTCATGTGCCCTCTGCTGCTCCAAGAGATGCTGATAATTGCCTGAAATCTCCACTGCTAACTTTTGCTCTGTCTGAACCAGGAACTCCATCCACGTCTCACATTTTTCCAAGAAAGTCTGGTGTCGAAGCAAGAATGACTGCAGCTTGCTGACGGTGGCAGACAAGGAAGAACAGTTACAGGGTCACCTTTGTATCTCCCTCATATATGCGATGATGTACCCCCCCCACCTCAGTGTCTGTCAGACCACTACAAAGATTTCATGTTGGGCGGTAAGGTTTTAAAATCCCAAATCATCAACATTTAAAATGTTATCTTTTTGAATGCTTAAAACTATATTTATCCTTTGAATAGGACCTCATTCAAAACAATATTTATGATTAAAACATGGCTTAGATTTATAGACATGGGAAATTACAATTTGAGTTTTTGTTATTGCTGAAAAATTCTAGACTTTGCATATATGTGTGCAAACACACACACACAAATATATAATGAATTCATAGTCTCCTGATATTATTGGTTATGTAGTTTGAATGTATCTGCTTTGAAATTCTTCTGTTAAAACTGAAGGTCAATGTGACAGTATTTCAAAGGTGGGAGTTTCAAAGGCTCATTTGGCCCTGAGGCCCTCCCTCATGTGAGGCCATCCCTCTTCCATGGGAGGCCCTAACCCCTGTGCTTTGGCTTTCTTCCATGTGAAGAGGTGGTTCCCCCTCTGGAGGCCTTGAGGAACAGGAAGAGAGCAGCCTTCACTAGATACCCAAACCTCTTGGCATCCTAGCATTGGTCTTTCTTCCCAGACCCATGGCTGTAAAACAATATACTCTTGTTTGTGTGTGTGTGTATGTGTGTGTGTGTGTGTGTGTGTGCGTGCGTGCGTGTGTGTGTGTGTGTGTGTGTGTGTGTGTATCCCAGTCTGTGGTATTTTTGTCATAGCAGCATGAAACACACAGAAACTACTGAAGTGACTCAGAAGTTGCCTCACCTGAATCTTTCTGTGGTCTGAGAAGACGCCAGAGACCACTGGCGGTTCAGGTTCTGCATCCTCTTGATCTCCTTGTCATTCAAGGGTAACCGGTAACCCAGCTCATTGAGACGGTCTAAATCTGGAGCCATGCTGCTAAACCTTAGCATCTGTCCCTGCCAGTGACATTGAAAAGCAAGTTTAGCACCTTCTCAGGAAAGGCTGGGGTTATCTTTATTGTGAACCGTGCACATCTGATATCAGGAGGACTCTTTCTCTTTGTCTGCAGAGTTCCTCAGGGCCAGGCACAATCTCCAGAGAGATACCTGCCCAGATCTCCTCAGCCTGCCCTGCTGAGGTTGCCGTTGTATTATCCTTTGATGGACAGTAGAAGCTCACATGTACTATTTTATTAACAGGATTGGTTTCCTCTCCACAGAACAGGTGAGGATAAAAATTATGCTGATGACTGAAAAGTTCATTGCATACTCATTAAACTTAATTGATTTATGGTAATACACCTTTTTAATTCAATAACAATTGCAATATAGCTGCTGGGTGAATAAGCACCGTTATAGGGTTACAAGGATTCACTCGTTTTATTCTTAAAAGAAATCTCATGAGGTAAGGACCATTATAGTTCCCTTTCTAATGATGAAGAGAGGGAGGGACAAGAAGCAAGCAAGTGGCTCAAAGTGGTAGACCCAGGTACAGAGAAGTTTCCCAGCCTTTGCTAGAAGGAACACGGCTTCACCCAGATTTTGAAAAGACCATCCACTCGCCAAGAGCATCAGTTATGTGTCCTTGAGTTGGGAAGCCCCAGGCAAACAACAATCAGGGCTCCAAACAAAGTAAATGTCTATTTCCCATGTGGATTCTTGTTCCCATCTAGACAACCAGCTACAGAAAGCAGACCTTGTCAGCCCACTTGGACTGTGTGTGTGTGTGTGTGTGTGTGTGTGTGTGTGTGTGTGTGTGTGTGTAAGTCTTTTCACTGTGTGCTCTTTGAAAGGCTCATGATCCATAAAGAAGCACATAGTCCTGATTATTGAAACCAACGATCTGATTATTGAAACCAACGATCTAGAATTTCCACGGGTAAGCATCCATGTAACTAATGTAACCTGGTCCTTCTCCTGCTCTAACAGGGAGAAAGTTACTGCTCCAACAGGAGAAAGCACAGAAGAAACCATCCACTCCCACCAACCTAAGTCAATGGCATGGTAAACCATAACCTAGAATTGTGTCACTCATAAGTGTGTCCTGGAAAGCCTGACCCTCCAGACAGAGGGCACATTTCCTTGAGAGAGTCTCATTGGCCAAAATGGTCATGAGTCCACTGGTGTTGTAGGAGACGGAGCCATTGAAGGTGAGAATCCAGAAAGTAGAAATCTCAGGCACACAGACACTGGAAGTGACAAGGCTTCAGTGGTCAGAGAAGTCGATGAATGGTGACGCAAGAAGGGGACCTTGGGAAAGATGGCGGCCAAGTGATGCCAGTGATGTCTATAATGATGGCCTTTGTCCTAATGACACTAGGAACTCACTGAAGGACTGTTGGCATGTGTCTATGTGGTTGCCCATATGTGTGCAGGTGCACATGCATGTGTGTGCACATAGAGACCACAAACCAGGCAATATCAAGAGTTAATTGTTTTCAATTGCTTTCTACCTTATTGAGACAGGGTCTCTCACTGAACCCAGAGCGCACCAATTTAACCAGAGAGGATAACCAGCAAGCCCCAGAAACCCTTCTGTCTTTGTTTCATGGGTGCCAGAAGGCACATGATGAAATGGCCAGCTTTTTACATGTGTACTACACATCTGAATCAGGTCTTCATGATTACATGACCAGCACTTTGCCTAATGAGTGAGCCATCTCCCTAGTCCTCACATGGAGGACTTTAGGCAAAAGGATACATGACACAATTTGCAAGTCTATTACATTTTAAATTTTTAGCTATTCAAAATTCAAAATTATCTGTAACCCAATAAAAACTTTTTCCTTTTAGAACTTGTATTAATATTACTAATTAACAAATTATACCCTAACAGTTATGGGATCGATGTGATGCTTTCATATGGAAGCAATATAGGCTGGTTGAGTCTACATAATTAAGCAGAACTTTAAAGATGAAGGTCTCTCAGTAGCTGAGAGAAAGTGGGTGGGACAGTGTAGACGCAAGGTCTACAGTATGCGTCACAAGGTATCAGGACCCAGGAGGGAATCAGGTTAGAGATGTGGTGGGGGATGCATGGGAACTTCGAGGCTATGAAAGGTGTGGCAGGACTGGGAGAGGAAAAGAGGGCTGACTGAGGTGGTCGGCAGCTCATCACCAGCACACTGTTCTTTCCTCTCGGAGGACAGGGAAGAAGAGCTGGGCGAATGTCGGTGGGGGTCTCAGAAGGAAGCCATTGGCAGTGAGTTGACCTTGAGATTCTGAGGAGAAGGGTAAGATTTGCACATGCTTACTTTCAGTTCTTCCATTCTTTCCTGGATGGTGGAGAGGTCGGAAGAGTGAGTGGGATCCTGCGCTTGGAGGATGTCCTCAGCTTCCACGATCCAGACCTCCAGAGAGTCTAAGCTCTGGGCAAATGTTTCATAGTCAACGACTCCAGCCTATGTTGTCAAGAAGAGACTGGCATTGTAGTGAAACAGATTGGCATTTTTATGAAAGCGAGCAAGAGGGCAAGAGACGACTGTAATGCTCCTCCATGAGATGCTATTCCTAAAACGGTGAGGAAAGAGGGGTATTTTCTTCCTCATTAATGCAGGTTTTCTTGCTTGTTTCTATTTAGTATTTCCTAATAACCAATTAAAGCTATTAAATACAAATAAACCATTTTTGAAGTATTTCGGTTCTTGCTCAAGGCTATTAAACCCATATAAAATTACCATTGAAGCTACTTAGCGTTGGCTCATTGGGTGTACTCTGAGAGTGGGTATGATTTAGGGGTTGACCTGCTAAACTAAAGCAATTTTAAAAGCAAGTTGTAAGGAACAGTGAAAAGCAGCCACCTTTCCTTGACTCCACTGGGACTTCTAAATTTGATGATTATTTTTTTTTTAAATGTATTGGCGTTACAGGAAGTGTCACCGCAGCACTGAAGAACCTGCTTCCTGTGTTTTTCCCCCCAGACATAAAAACACCCAGTCCAGAGCACACTCACCACCGGCTCCCTACCTGCAACACTGCTTGCTGCTTGCAAAGCGCCTGCTCCAGGGCGCTCAGGCGCTGGCTGAAGCAGAGCTGCTCGCACTGAATGGCCGCAGCTGCTGAAGCATCCACCTGTTGCCCAAGCTGCTCTCCTAGCTCACGGAGGACGAAAAGTGAGTCCTTGACTGCTCCCAGTCCCTTGAGAAGGTCCTAAAGGAGAAGACAAGGCACCAGTTGTGAAGCATGTGACGCGTCCTCAGCTTTGGCAGAGGGTCACACACGTAGGTAGGAAAGATCCTGTGTGTTCATTACCTTAAATGCCTTCACATTAGAAAAGTAGTCAGGGTTTGGTTATAATTTTTAAAAAGTATGAATTATGTGTAGTAACAGTTTAACTATGCATAGGATGTAACACACACACAGCACTCTTCTGATTAGAATGGGGATGCAATTTAGTGGTTGCATATTTGCCTACAGTACACAAACACCTATCTCCAGTTCCAGCAAAAAGGCAGAGTGCTTATAATACCAGCTACATAAGCTCATTATAGGACTTCAGAGAAATGCAAATATTATACATAAATAAGGGAAAGAAAGAAAGAACCAAACCAAGGAAGAAGGGAAAGGGGGAAGTGAAGAAGAAAGAGAAAGGGGAGAGAAAAGAAGAAAGGACGGAGAAGGAAGAAAAGAGGGAAAGGAAGGAAGAAGGGGTGGAGGGAGAGTGTGAGAGAAGGATATATATGGAGAGAGAAACAGAAAAGAGAGCAACGAGAGGACAGAAACCACAGTACACTAGATGAGGCAGTAACTAGAAACTTTAGATCATATTTTCCTCTCTTTATATAAGTAAATGCATATGTAAATAAAGATGTGAATGTATATGTAAATGTATATGTTAATGTAATTGCTTCAAACTGAAAAACTGTTGCATTTTGCCTTTCCTGTTTATTTTTACAAAAGCCTTGGGCATTGTCTAGCTATAATCAGCTCACTGCAGCTATAACAGGACTAGCATACCAGTGAGGTGTAGCGGGCAGAGAAGGTTCAGGGGGACAGGGTGAAGGACCTTGTCCACCTTTACTTCCATGGCACCTCCAGCTGTGTTTTGTGAATTCCAACTGTATGTTAATAACTGTGAGTCAATGGGAATACCTTTTCTGGGTCTTATGGTGTAGTAACAGATCACAGTGGACTGCTGACTGCTGGGGTCCCCCTTGGGCAGGATGGAGAGTGCAAATCCTGACCTGCCTGCATAGTGCTTCCTGGGAGAGAAGGACAAAGGGCACCTTTAACCTTGACACTGATAGAAAAAAAACTGTGCCTCTATTCGGGAGCACCAAAAATGACAGCTCTTAAAAGATAAACTATGTCAGCAAAAACAAAGATTATCTTTCTTGTAAATAATAACCTGTCACTTTAAATCCTTGTTTAAACTGATGGTGCAAACTTGTGTTTGTATAGTTTTTTATAACTTGACTACTTTAATAAGCCAACTTGGGAAAGCTCTTAAGATCTTTGCAACAAAGATAATTAAAATAAAGACAAATAAGGACAAATAATAAGAGCCAAGTAATGGATGGAAGAAGAGAAGGCCTTTCTTGAAAGCCCTAAGTAGGTTACTGGCAGCTCTGGTGGAAAAGGGAATCATTTGAAAGCTATTAAAAAGTGTAGCAGCGAGCTGAGACAGACTTCTCTGTGCTGTTAAATTCCTGAATGAAGCTGTTGTCTAGGTACGCCGCAGTAGATGACAAATCTAAACGAATGATATCTTTTACAGTGGATTATTTAAAGGCATGATTGCCCCATATGGTTACATCTTAAGGTCACTGCTTCAGTACAAACAGATAACCTACATTTTCTCCACGGATATTCTCCATTAGGGGAAAAACTACCCATTTTTAAAAATGAAATCACACGAAGCAACTCATGAGCATCAAATACGTGTGGAAGGCTCTGTAAGACTAGTGAGCTCTTTAGTAAATAGGGTGGTGACTTTGGGATAAACTGTCTCACAAATTCAGACCGCCTCAAAGCTCACATGGAGCTATACCAGCCTTGCAAAAGCGGTGACACTGAAGGACATCAGGTTGTGCAAGTCCCAAACAAGTTCCTGGACGTACGTTGCAATCCTGAATCCACTTGGTGACTTCGTCATCGGCAATGTCCTTGTTAGTGACTGCCTTCAACAGCGCACTGGTTTGATCCTCTTGTTGCTGGACAGCGGAGGCACACTGCTTCGTGTAGTCCTTGTATCTCTGCCAGAGCTGAAGGAGCGCCTTGCTGGCATGTAGCTGTTCGGCAATCTCTTCCAGTAAGTTATTCCATCTACAAGCAGCAGTGAGCAGTTAGGGAAGCTTTACTGTCTCTCACCAAATACCATCACTTGCTACTTTGTTTCTCTTGATCCTGGCTCATGGGAATACGGACACCACAATGCAATGACTCATGTTTATTTAACACAGTGAAGATTAGTAGGTCACACTCGCATTTCAAGGGGATGAAAACTGTCTTTGGGTGGAGAGCATTCCTTCTCCTTCCTAAGTGTCTTCTTGCTGGCTAGTTTTCATTGAATTCATTTTGTAAAAAAACCGAAACATTGGTACAATGGACTCTAGAGATGTACAAATGAAAATGCCTTGACGTTTTAACTGTATTGTATTTATAATAAGATATAAAATTAGCCTGCCCCATACCTCATATTGACTTCCTGCAGGGTACTGGAGAGTGTCTCTGTCACGGGTGGGTGACACGTCTTCAGTAGCTGGTTGGTAATAGAGCTGAATTTCTGCAAGTCCTCTTCCTGCTTTTCCAGGCTGTTATGAAGATTCTGCCAAAAGAAAGAGTCCCACAATGACAAACAGGAATTAAATTCTATAAGCAAGTTTGGAAGAGTTTAGTTGATAATCGTCCCTTTCGTATAATCCTGTTCTGCAAGAAGAGCCACAGCAATTGAGCCCTCTTATGTTAATATTTGGATTCTTCTTGAAAAATTCACAGAGGATGTCCTCCTTGCCTAGGGAGGAAGCTGGAGCAGTGGTCCAGGTACTGTCTCCCAGATGGCTCCTTTTGATGCTCAATGTCCAGGCCTCTGTGTCATTAGACATCTAGAGTGATTGATGAGTATGACATCAAGTCACAGCTTTTCTGTAGATCACCTCTAAAATCTGTCTCAGGTAAAGAATTTCCTATGTTTTTATTGTTTAACTGGCAGAAAATAACTGTACAAACCCGTAGGACAATCGTTTTGGATAATTGATCAAACATATTCACACCTGTTTATATTGTGGGATGATTAAATAATCTAATTAACACATCATCACCTCACATACTTAATGACTTTTGTCCAGAGCAGTGGTTCTCAAGCTTCCTAATACTACGACCCTTTAAAACAGTTCCTCATGTTATGGTGATCTCCAGCCATAAAATTATTTTAATTGCTACTTTGTAACATTTCTACTGTTAGGAATCATAATGTAAATACCTGATATATAGATAGTTTTATTCAACCCCTGTGAAAGGGTCATTCAACCCCCAAGGGTATCACGACCCACAGGTTGAGAGCCATTCGTCTAGAACTATCCAACGTGCAGAAAGAGTAGCATGACGGTTACAAGAGGTATGAGAGAGAGCTGAAAAGGAAAGGAGAGATGTTCCACGGAGAATAGTTTCATCTAGGCAAGAGAATTCGCCCTCACAATCTTCATGCACTGAACGGTGGCTGTGGTTAATAATACTGCACCGTACACTTTTGATGTCACTTAAAGCAATGAAGATTTATTAGATAAGCTTGGTAATATCTTCTCCCTAGCCCCAGGGGGGAAACTAGAAGAAAGATGGTTTCTCTGGACCAGGCACAACATCACATACCCATAATCCCAGCACTGGAGTGGCTGTGGCAGGGGAAGCATGAGTTCCACATTACTCTGAGCTTCATGATGAGAGCCAGCCTAATGCCTCTGGGCCGTGTTTTCCTGGAAATATTGTTTAAATGATAGCCTCAATTCTAGTAGAAGAGAAGTAGGCTATAAAATATAGTACTGCTTACCAATTTTTGATTTGCTTGCAATATTCAATATTGCAATATTCAAGGAAAAGTCTGTTAAATCGTCCCTATCTAGAGACAAATTTCAGGTATTAAATGCAGAATATAGTAATTTTTAAAGTTCTCCAAATTTTTTTTTTTTAAATGTGGTTTTAAATTTACTATGCCCAACATGAGTTTTAATGGTTGGGTTCTTAGAAACTGCAACAAGTCTTAAAAAGTATATTTACACATTTTAGTCCTTCTCTTTTCCAAATCCACCCTCAAAAGTCATTCCCTTATGAAAGACTACTTAGGAGCTCGGCGATATATTAATGCAGGTGTCAAGCCAGGGATGTAGGCTAAATGTAAGAAGGCACATGCTGCGAACCCCATCCCTTGAGGGCCCACTCTCAGCCCATAGTCTGTATATTTTAGCCAGGAAGGATGAACAGAGATGGGTCAGTATGGCACAGTGCCCAGGTAAGCAAAGAGGTGAAGATGGTGAAGACACAGCTGAGAGCAGTGACCCGAGACGTGAACTGGAGCTGGATTTAAGACAGACAGCATCAAGTGCATTCTGGGTGACGACAGTGTGGACAGAGACACAGGAAAGCAAACAAGTGAGTTCTAGAAAGAGGACGGTGCCGTCAACACCTCGGCCGATGGGATTCTACCGATGAGTCTGAAAACTAGCGTTGAAATGTTTACACCTTGTCTATTTCCTTTTCTGTTGTCTAGTTTCTTAGGAGATACTTGGAGAGGCAGACTAAGGAAAGAAAGGGACAACATAAATGGTGATGACAGTGGGTCAAGAAAATGGATTTGGGTAGCCAATCATTGTAGAAAACATACATGTAATTTACTTAACAGGATGTTCAAATCCATTTCTAGATCAGCTAATCCAGTATTTGCTTACCATAAGCATTCTTGATTAAGTTAAAATAAAGCAAGGAAATTAATATTTTAGATCATTAAATGCAAAGAATATAAGATGATATTTTAGAATGATATTTCTGCTTGCTGAGTTTTTGTTTTCTTTAATGAAAAGCAACGTGAAGATGCAGTAAACCTTTTATTACCTGAAGATTGTTGACCTGCACTTGAACAGCTTCAGAGGAACCAGTCAGCAGCCGGAATCGAGACAGAGAGTATCTGGCCTCCATGATATGACTGTTGAACTCATCAAAGGCTGCTTTGTGGTGGCCCCACTGGGCAAGCACTGACGTCAGCTGCATCTTTAACTCTCCAACCTTTAGGAAAGAACAATGCTTGTCGTAACTACATATGATGCAGTATGATGGGACGGAAAAACATTAGCTCCTGAAACACTACACTGGGGCTTTAGGCAGAAGAGAACTAAAGAACTGGGGTTACAGGCTGTTGTGAGCGGCCCCATGTGGGTCTTGGCAACTGATCCTGAGTCTTCTGAGAAATAAGCAAATTCTTTTAACTGCGGAGCCACCCCTCTGGCCCCAAAGGATTAACTTTACATTTTTTAAATAGTGTATATTTCTTATATCAAACAATGATTGGGTTTTATGTTATGACCTTTGTGTTAATGTGTTAATGTCCGTATGTACCTTGACCATACTGACTCCCTACCGCCCTCCCCTGTACATGCCTTCTTCTAGTCCCCTTCCCCTCCCCAACAGTCCCCCTTCTAAATACATGTTATATATGCATGTGTATAAAATGTAGGTTTCATATACAAAAACAAACAACAAAAAATGTGATCTCTGTCTGAATCTGGGTTATTTTTCTTAATATGATTACCTCCAGATTCATCCATATTCCTACAAATGATACAATTTCATTCATCTTTAGGAATCAACAAAACTCTGTGGACACACGCTCCCTTTTTCATCCATTCATCTGTTGACCGACACACAGGCTGGATCCATAACTTAGCTACTGGGAACGTGCAGCAATGAACATGGGCATGCAAGTATCGCTGCAGCATGCTGGCTGCGACTATAGAGATGACACTCCCGCACATGTTCCTCCTCTGGATTTACTGGCACCAGAAAGCATTTGACTTTGGTCTCTAACACTTTATCAGCTTTGAACTTCTGCATGTCATTACTAACCTAAACATGGTCCTTTGGCTATGGAGTAAGTACAGTGCTGAGTGATTAAAGAAAGAGACCATACGTATCAATCTGCATTTGCTTTCTCTGCTTTTTTCGTCAACATAAAGGGAAAATGTTGAAACCCACTGCGAAGCTATCTGATGGGCCACAGGACAAAGAAAGTGCTGCCTCAGATGTAGGGTCCAGGCCACAGGTGCGGGCGGGGGCAGGGCTGCCCTGAAGAGTCATAAAATAGCCTTGCAGCTGAGGGAAGGTGATCAGTGAGCCGGTCCGCATAGCCTGCTTCTTCTCTGCATCTTGTTTGTTTTTCATGAGGTCATATTCCAATGGGAGAAATGCGTAATTGATGACGATACGGCAAGTCGGTCCCAAGCTTTTGCAGTGATTTATAGAGATGCATAAAATAGAAGAGATTTAAAGCTACGCTGAAGATAATTTGTGGCTAAAGTGGAAGGCTGGTCTGGAGTAGAGCCCGTGGATGGTAGGAGTTGTCGGATGTTTCTGTTCAAGCACATGCCTGTACCTTGATGGCATTCACTCCCCATGTCTCATCCTCATCTCTCCAGCCCATGTTCCTCTCCTTTTCCAAGGCAGCCCTCTTTCTGTTTACATGCGTGTGTGGATGTGTGTGCATGTGTGGATGTGTAGATGTGTGCGTGTGTGTGCATGTATGGATGCATATGTGTGTAAATGCGTGCATATTTGTGTTGTAAGTGCATGCAAATGTGTGTATGCATGCAAGTATACATGCATGTGTGTGTAGCTGCATGCATATGTGTGTGCACACATGCCCTCAGCTGTTTGCCCTCAGCTCCAGTTTGTTAGATGTGGATAACTAAGCACTCAGACTCTGATGGACTGGGGATCACTGTGACCTTACATAGTGAGGCATAGTACTCATAGTCATACTTTTCTTACTGGAAGATTCAGCACACCATTGAGGGCATTATCAAGTCTCTTTGTAGAGATTATATGTTACTGGCAGAGACTGAAACACGCAAGGGAATAATATAGTATGTGAGGAGAAGGGAGCAGGCAAGCCCAAGTCTCTGAGCACAAGGCAGGCCTATTGGGTCCAAGAAGAGAGTGAGACCAACGTAAAGCAAAATGACCTTGCAGGGTTAGAGAGAAAGTGGGATGCCGGGTCAACACCCAGCTCTGGTTTCAGTCCTTATGAGACCAGAAGCTATTGCAGGATATTCAACATGGGGATGTTTTGATGTGACTTCGTTCAAACATGCTCTGCTGAGATATTGATTGCTTAAGAGACCATGGAAATAATCCAAGCTAGAGATGACAGGAACATAAATCAGGGTGCTACGTGCACAGATGGGTTGGATTCTAATCTATTCTGGGAGTGTATCTGCCAATATTTTCTGATGAACTGGTATGGGTATGAGAGAAAGAAAAGAGTGCAGGGTGGCTGAAAAGATTTCTGCCCAAGCAATTGGCATGGCAGAGTTGCTGGCAACTGAGGCGATAGCAAGAGTAGGTTTATGGGGGAAGCTATGACTTAGGCATAGGAGTTTGAAATGCCTGTTGGTCACAGGTTTCTCTTCCTGTCTCTATTTAGAAGTCTAGAAGAAACTAAAGATGTGGCCAGTCTCCATGGAGGATTATCTGTCCCTAGATGGTATCTATGACTATGAGGATGGGTACAATTAAAAGAGGGATGTTTATAATAATGTGTTTTACAGGAAACACCAGAAATTAAAAGACACTGATGAAACAGACTCAACGAAACCCAGGGGTGATGGAGAGATCTGATAATTATTTACTCGGTTGCTTTCTGCAAATGTCAGCCCTGAGTTTCACAGGAACAGGAGCTGGGTCTTGGGAGCAGACTTACCAAGTGATCTAAACTGGCCCAAGTCTGGCTGAGTTCCCGCAGTGTGCTCATGACCCTGCCAGACACCTCTTCCTTCTTGTTCTGAATCAATGCAAGTCCACTCTGCTCAATTTTCTCTACTTCCTTCTCTTTTGCTTTAATCAAATCTTCCAGTTCCTGAAAGATTAAAAAAATATATATAGTTATTTTAAATTGTTCTATTATGGAACTCTGGGGTGCACGGAAATTGAGTCATTATAGCTTCATGTGCTAAAACCCTGCCACTAATCCAAAAAGATTACCATTCTCAAAAGATGGTCTGTACAGTGACACTTCTTCCTATACTTAAATGTTAAAAAAAGGATAGTCTTTTTATCCATAGTAAATTAGCATAACCTGAAAAATATAAAATCTGATCATCTGCCAGATAAAGAAATGTCATTATATACCTTTTTCAAAAAGTTGGAAGGAAAGAAATACATATCCAAAATTGTAATATGATTATATTCTATAAGCCAAACAAGCCGATGTTTTAAAGTCGCATGGTCTAATGGGTGTGCCTGAGATTCAGCCATAGCTCTGTTGCCCTTTATCTGTGTCACTCTGTGAGTGAGGAACTGTTACTGAGTCTCAATTTCTTCAAATGGGGAAACTAAAGACTGGGAGAGAATTACTATTATCTTCTCTTTCTCCAAGACTCTGATTTTATGTGATGCTGAAAGGCTACAGGCTTCTTCGTATCTTAATTCCTCATTTTCTTTGGAAGGTGCTTTTTATGGCTGTTAGACTAAAATGTGCAAAAAAAGAAAAGTAAAATGAGAAAAGGCTCAGAGCTCATTCTTAAATCATACATTATAGGAGGCTGGGGTGATGGTTCTGTGGTTAAGAGCATTGACTGCTCTTGCAGAGGACCTGGGTTCGATTCTCAGCACCCACATTGTGGCTCACACACATACGTAACCCCGCATCCAAAGCCCTCCTCTGGCCTTTGATAATAGCACAGTTGTGCACATTGTGGACAGATATACATGCAAGCCAAACATTCAGACACATAAAAAAGAGTTGATTTATATAAAAACAAAACCTGTACATTACAATCCCACCCAACTCATATCTGAACGCCGCTGGGGCACAGTGAAACAACGTGGCATTGCTTTCAACATTTTTCAATAGATGAAGAATCAGGAAATCAGGCCATTCAACCTCTTTGGGGTTACAATGATGCTGTGGGCTACAGTGGAAAGTGGGACTTTTTATTGCGAGGGGCCCGCAGGAAGCCCTCCAAACCCAGGTCTGTGGAGGGGTGTGAATCTCATATTGGAGCAATATGATAAAACTAGGTATGAAGACATTGTCGATCACATTCTCAGATTCAGGTACTTATATCAGATTCATATAAGGATCTGAAAATCCTTGAGGTTAGAAGGGAGAACATTTCAAAAACATTTTAAGCTCAGATAAAACTAACTATGCAAGAAAAATATTTGTCCTTCCTCTCGATTGATCCAAATTTTAGTTGTTTTGTGGGGGTAATATGCATGCATCTGGGTGTGTGAATATCGAAGCCAGGTCAATGTGGGGTGTCTTCCCCAAATTTTGACACAGAGTCTCCTCCTATATCTGGAACTCACAGACTGGTTATAACTGGCTACCCAGTGAGCCCCAAGGATCCTCCTGTTTCCATCTTTCCAGACACTATCGCACCCAGCTTTTATATGGAGGTCAGGGATCTAAAGCCAGGTCCTTAATGACCATACGACAAACATTTTACCAACTCAGTGACTCATATAAGGATAAAATTATTGCAGTTGAGTAGCTGTTGGGTGTTTTTGAGGTGTCTCCACGAAATTAAAAACAAATAATGTGCTTATTTTCATGTAATTATGTAAATGATTTTTTTGTGATGTCATTCTCTCATCTCTGCTTTTGCCAATATTATGACAGTGTTGATAATCAATGGAGTGGAAGCTAATGATTACTGAGGTAATACTTCCTTATTCAGTATAAAAAATATAATTAATTTTATATTTTAAGATATTTCTGCCAGGCGGTGGTGGTGCACGCCTTTAATCCCAGCACTTGGGAGGCAGAGGCAGGCTGATCTCTGTGAGTTTCGAGGCCAGCCTGGTCTACAGAGCTAGTTCCAGGACAGGCTCCAAAGCTACAGAGAAACCCTGTCTCAAAAAACCAAAAAAAAAAAAAAGATATTTCTTTTTTTAGGGTTTTTTATAATTTATTTTTAATAAAGAAAACAAACTATCTTTTTTTCATTTTACATACCAATCCCAGTTCCCACTCCCTCCCCTCTTCCCAATCCCTCCACCTACCCTCCCCCCCAACCTATCCCCCATCCATTCCTGGAGCAGGTAAGGCACATTGCTTTAAGGAAGGTCCAAGGCCCTCCCTACTATATCTAGGCTAAGCAAGATATCCATCCAAAGAGAATGGGTTCCCAAAAAGTCAGTACAAGCAGTAGGGATAAATCCTAGTGCCGCTGCCAGTGGCCCTGCAGTCTGCCCCAGCCATACAACTGTCCCCCCACATTCAGAGGGCCTAGTTTGGTCATGCTGGTTCCTTCCCTATTCAGCTGGAGTTGGTGAGCTCCCATTAGCTCAGGTAAATGGTTTTAGTGGGTGAGGGGAGAAGGGGAGGGGGAGGAGAATATGAGGGGATGGGATAGTCGAGATGGAGGAAGGAGAGATGTACGTGAGAGCAAGGAAGGAGATATTTGGATCTAGGGAGCTATTTATGGGGATAGCAAGAAACCTGGCACTAGAGAAATTCCCAGGAATCCACAAGGATGACCCCAGCTAAGATCCTAAGCAAGAGAGAAGAGGGTGCCCAAACTGGCCTTGCCCTGTAGTCAGACTGATGAATATCTTAAATGTCACCATAGACCCTTCATCCAGCAACTGATGGAAACAGAGGCAGAGACCTGCAGCGGAGCACTGGGCTAAGCTCCAAAAGTTCAGCTGAAGAGTAGGAGGAGTGAGAATATGAGCAAAGAGGTTAAGATACTTCTGTAATTTCCTAAGGAATAAACCATGCATGATCATCCCAATTCATATTTAATATGCAGTATATAATTATATTTACTTACATGTTAGTAAATAATAGAAACCCATAGCAATCCTTCCTATAAGATCCTAAAATTTAAATATTAGAATTAAATATATCTTCAGTCATTCACAGTGGTAAATTCTCTCAGAAAGTAATACTGAATGAACGGTCCATGGATTATACATCTTAGAAGAGCTCGTGAAGCAAGATTGAAAAATATTTCTGCATAAAGTAAAGGTGTGTTTGCCTTTCCATAATATTTTTTTTTTAAATTTCTCTGGTTCTGATCAATGGAAATAAAAGCCAATCCTAATATTTCTGTAATAGTAAATTATTCTCAACTAGGATTAATTCACAAATATCAGTATTTATATTGAATTCAATCAATCAATCACTTCTAAAAGAGACTCGAAAAGTATTCAAGCTTTTTAAAACAAAACAAACCCTGAATCCAGTCACTGATTTAAGTGCACTGGCTTGAATTTCATGATGTGGGCCAAAGAAACAATTTCTCAAAAATGACAATAAATTTTATCAAAGTTTGTAGAATTGCCAAATAGGACCCGCCAGTTAGGCTATTGTGATTTATATATGCTGTCCCAAAACAACTATGTGGGCTTCTCTCTGTTCTTTCAGGTTTGAAGGAACTGACTTTTCATGAATTGGCATCAGCATAGAGTTCTTTAAACTACAATGTAAGTTCTGTCTCTGAAACTGCCTGAAGTGACCCTCTGGGAACCTGAGACTTATGTACCACAGGCAATACAATTTGGCTAAACTTCTGCAATATTTTTCAGACATCAATGTCTGAAAAGACTAAAAAGAAGACATATACAGGAATAGAATCAAAATAGAAAAAGAGCATTAAAGAGAAGAAAAAACTAGCAAGAAAGAGACAATGGAGCTGGAGAAATAGCTCAGTGGTTAAGAGAACTGCTGTTCCACAGACCTGGGGTTCAGTTCCCAGTGCACTCATGAGAGGCAGCTCACAAATACCTACAACTCCAGGTCCAGGAGGTACAATGCCCTCTTTTAGCCTCTGAGAGTACACACCGTGCACACACACACACACACACACACACACACAAACACACACACGGCAGGGGAGAGAAAGAGAAAGAGAGAAAGAGGTTACTGAGATAATTCTTTTAAGGAAGAGAAAACAAGAGAAGAAAGGAATGAAAAAGGAAGGGATAATATGGCTACAGGATCAAACTTCAAAGAGAATGCCAACAAGCAACCTTTCAGTAGTAAAGTGACCTTGACCATGAGACTGGGAAGCACTTATCTTGCTGATGTTAGCATGTATGGGCTGCCTTTTAAAATTAATGGAAATATTTTAACTTTGAGGGCTCAGCAAAACTATCACTTTTCAAACTTAAGAGCGAGTTTTTGAAATGATGACTATTTTTCAGATTTTAGAATTTATGGTCTAAATTGGAAGTACCTCAGGACTCCTAGAAAACACAAAATTCAACAAGAGCAGTTGACAGGCATATTTGGTCTTCAATCTTTTATAAATCTATCTTCTGATGGGAGGCATTCAAAAATGTTAATTAAAAGTTCTTCTCACTGATCAGAGTGGGTGCACACCTGTAACCCCAGCATTTAGGAGGCAGAGGCAGGAGGATCAGGAGTTAAAGACCAGCCTTGGCTACGTGTTGAGTTTGGAGGCCATCTTGGAGCACATGAGACTCTTTCTTTAAAAAAAAAAAAAGAAAGAAAGAAAAAAGAAAAAGTCAGGTGGTGGTGGTGCACATCCTTAATTGCAGCACTCAAGAGGCAGTGGCAGGTGGATCTCTGTGAGTTCGAGGTCAGCCTGGTCTATAGAGAGGGTTCCTTGACAGCCAGAGCTGTTACACAGAGAAACCCTGTCTAAGACAAAGAAAGGCATTTTGACATCCCAAGTGGAGATGCAGAATTTGAGTTTGCCCAGCTGGTTTTCAGTCTTCCTTTGGTCCAGAATTTTTCACTATTCTCCCTTCCCTTTGTTTTGGAATGGTAATGTGTACCCTGGGCTATTTCATGTTGGAAGTATGTACTCTATTTTTTGATTTTGATTTTATAGGTGATTACAGTTAAGAATTTGCATGAATCTCAGGAGAGACTTTAAACTTTGGACTTTGAAACATTGTTGAGACTGTGATAGACTATGGGGAGTTTTGAAGTTGGACTTAATGTATTTTTCACTATGAAATTGTTCAGAGATTATGGAGGCCAGGAAGTGGAATGTGGTAGCTTGAATGTAACTGGTCTCCCTGAGCTCATAGAGAATGGCATTATTAGGTGGCATGGCCTTGTTGAAGTAGGTGTGGCCTTGTTGGAGGAAGTATGTCACTGTGGGGGCAGGCTTTGAGGTCTCTTTTACTCACACTTCCCTCAGTGTGACCATTACCTGTTGCCTGCAAAATGTAAGACTCTCAGCTACCTCGCCAGTACTATGTCTGTCTGCATGCTGCCATGCTCCCTACCATGACAGTAACGGACAAAATCTCTGAAACTGTAGAGAGCTCCTATTAAATGTTTTCCTTTATAAGAGTTGCTGTGGTCATGGTGTCTCTTCATAGCAACAGAAACCCTAAGGCAGGGTCCTAGAAAAAGAACTGGATAAGTCAGTGTAAATCATTAGTACTGGTAGGGGACTAAGTAAATGTTCTTTGACAATTATAATTAATTTAAAGTATAACTTGGATTTTTAAAAATATCAGTAAATATATGTCTTTCTTCCATTGAAAGAAAAAAAACCTAATAATTTCAGACAGCTTCAAAAATGTAACCATTCTTGGACCACATGGCCTGTTCCTTTTCTTAACTATAAGGCTTTGTGTGAGGGCTTAAGGTGGGCCATCACACCTGATCCGAATTTAGTTGGGTCCTGCGAACCCAACCGGATCCTCATGTTTGTACAACAAGCACTTTATCTGCTGAGCTATGCCCTCAGTCCCTATATTGATATCTTTAAGGCAAAGAATAATTTGGGTAAACTTACAAATATACCTAAAATATTGGTAAGTATTAAATCTGATTATCAGTGTATGGGATTCTGATAAATACATAAGTGTGTCTACTAATGTGAATAGTTGATCCTTTCTATAATCTCAAAACTTAAAAATCAGGTGATGAAGCCTAACAGAGTTAGGAGAAGAAAAACAGCCTAACAAGGCATCATGGTACATAACTGTAATCCTAGTACCGTGAATACTGAGGCCGGAGGACTCCTGCACTGGCTAGATTATATATATATATATAATATGTATTATATATAGCAAGATTCTGATTCAAAATCAAACGAATCACAACAACAAAATGACTATCTCATCAACCTGGTCAGCTCATGTAATGAAAGACAAGGGTCAGCGGGTGCAATTATTAAGAAAGCGTTAATTCATAATGCTTTAGCCAGCAATGCCCTCCACATAGGCCTGGAGGTGTGAGGCAAACCCGGGAGCTGCCCGAACGTGTTACCTGGCAGTCCTTCAGGGCATTCTGAACAGAAGTCTGGTCACCGATTTGCTGCTGCTGTTTCAGTTTCTTCTCCTGGGTTTCAAACCAAGCTTTTAGAGACTGTACACTGTTTTCATACTCTGACCAAGACTCCAACAAGCCTTCCAGCAGCTGGATCTAAGCAAACAGAGAGACTCAAATTTCAAAAATTTTGCTTTAAAATCAAATCACTGAGACCCAAAAAAATGACCCAATACAATTTCTTATGAAGTAAGAGTTCTTGGGAAGCGACAGGGATCTGGGAAGGACTACACTAGAAGGTATCACATATTGCATGAAAATAACCTTACAAAACCCTGCATGATACAATAAAAATGTGAAAAATGGAATTTCTTAAAGTACAGTCTATTGCATATATAAATGAAGAAAATGAAGTTTACCAAATATCAATCAATGGCTATTATTGGTAAAGAAAAAAACTACAATCAACCTAAAGTAAAAGGAAGAAAAATGAAGAGGCATCTTAAAAACAATCGGACACATGAAATGTACATAGGAGGGAGGGTGTGTAGGAGAACAAGCAGGACAAAAGATGTCCAGAGTTAGGCCACCTTCTGGGTACTGTGGGACACTCTTCTCACGCTGCATCTAGCCATACACACCACTTGTGGAACGGTTTCCTGGCAGCCTGAGCCCGCTCTTGGGGTTCGCATCAGTATCAGAAGGATGGGCCACCTTGCTCACCTTCTCACCCACTCGACCTTGCAAGAGCTGCCAACTTTTGTTCATGGCTCCAAGCTGCTCGGCAAAATCGGTCTTATCGCTGCGTTTGCTCTCCACATCCTGGCTGCTGATCTGTAGCACCGACTGGTTCACAAAGTCCGCCGTCAGCTGCTTACAGTTCAGGTCTATCTTGAAACCCTAAGAGAGAGGCGAGAGACTCAGACAACACGCTTCTGCATACGAAAGTCTTAGCATGCTCCCAGGAGTTGGAAAGCCTTTGCAAACCCACGTGTGACTGTTATCACTCCCACAATGTCATCCAAATGACACAATCTTTGCCTCTTCACATGACCTACTAGGTTAGGAACTGAGATATGCATTCATTATGTTATAAAATTATAAAATTGCACATATATAAATAGCAAATGCATGATATGTAGAAATGGATGAATTACTTCATTATCTTTTAGTGTGTTATAGTTTGAGTGTAATGTCTTCCACAGGCTCACATGTTTGGACACTTGGTCCCCAGTCCGTGATGCTTCTTTCTGAGAAGGTTACAGAACCTTAAGAATGTAGAGCCTTACTAGAGAACCATCTGGGGGGGCAGTCTTTGAGGTTTGATAGTGTGACCCCACTTCTGGCTCTCTAGCTCTCTGCTTCCTGTGTGTAGGTGAAATGTGATTGGTCAGCCTCGTGCTCCTGTTTCCAGACCTTTCCCTCCATTACAAACTGTATCCCCACTGTGACTGTTATCCAGATCAACTCCTGATTTCCACAGTTGCTGTGGTCAGGGTATTCTATTACAACAACACAGAAATAGCTGACACGCTGCATCTGTACCTAACATTTCCACACAGTTACTTTTGAAGGCCTCTGTCTGTTTATTGTATTTGGGATACATACATTCTAAGCCCTGGTTGGAGTTTCTGAGCGCCTTCAAATAAAAGTGTGCATGTATAAAAATGAAAAGCTCGGTGTCAGTTACCTTATATTTCTGCAGGTAGTCGTGGATTGCCTTGTAACCTACTGCATTTTTTATGTCCTCTTCATCCTTCTGGATTACACTTTCCATGAGTGCAATCCAACTCATGACCTCAGAAATGGCATGGCGGGAAGGCAGTTTGTCCATCTGGAGCTGTGAAGTTGAGACAGAATGAGTCCCAAGCACTAAAATTCAGACACAAACTCTGTTAACACAGTGGTTCTCAACCTTCCTGCTGCTGCAACCCTTTAATACAGGTCCTCATGTTGTGCTTACCCTCAACTATAAGGTTATTTTCATTGTTACTTCATAACCGTACTTTTGCTACTGTTAGGAATCACAATGTAAATATCCGTGTTTTTTCGATGGTCTTAGGTAACCCCTGTGAAAGGGTCATTCAACTCCCAAAGGGGGCATGATCCACAGTGAGAACCTTTGCAGATTTCTATTAACACAGCAAGAGAAACAGCAGCCCTTTATACTTTTCAGATCTCAGAAGCTTGAAACATCAGGCAAACACAGTAACACTAATCACCTAATGCTCACTCGACATCTGATACCATCAACATTATATAAATATTACCTAATCAATCAAAACACCAGCAAGAAAACATAGTCTTACTTTATAGCTAGTTTTATGAGTTTCAAAAATAACCTTAAATACAAAACATTCAGCAGATGTATTCTATTAATTATCCTGTAAAATTAATATGTGTATTATGACTAAAGGGAAGAAAAATATCACACCGAAAGGTATCAGTTTCTCTTTCTGGAACTCTCCTGTTTGTTCCTATGATCCAATTTCCTGAGTATTTAAGATAGACTCAGAATTCTGAATTTGGCTTCATATGCCAAGCAAGTATGCATATCAACATTATAATGATTCGCAAAAACAGAAGCAATTCTTTACATATTCATGAATCAACATTGTCTGGTATGTGGTGGGTTATGCCTATAACTCCAGCCCTTTCAGAGGCTGAGGCAGGAGGATCACTACAAACCCAGGACTACCCAGGGCTACAAGGTAAGACCTTGCCTCCTAATATAAATAAAATTAAATGTATATAACCTAATTCTATGTGGAACTAAAAGGAGTAGAGGAAGATGGCATTGCTCCTCCCTTCTTGGACTTTAGAGCTCACTGGACTGGAGAGAAACGACATGTGTACTAAAAACATCTATCATACCTGTTCTACAGTGATGAATGCTAAAGAGAAAAAGATTAAAATGTTCCAGGTAGGTGAGACATATTACCAATCAGAATATAGTCATGAGCTGAATATCATTGCTCAATGTGGAGCCCCATATACAATGGTGGGCCTAAAATGTTATCATAAGCGAAGGAGCTTATGGTCTATCTTTCGGTTTGTGGTAAGTACACTCTGATGTCTGAACAATGACAAAATGGACCAAGGACCTATTTGTCAGAATGCATCCCTGTCATAAACAATGTGTGACTGCCTTTACACTGAGTAAGATCCAGTTTCCTTCTTGGCTATAAGATGGCAGGTCTTCTATGTATGTTATAGATCTTCACAATTTTAAGAGGTGCCTATGTTTTAGCCATGAAATGTCAGTTCAAAGAAGGTCAAAGTTTTCAAGTCAAGTTTCCAACACACACATAGAAAGAGAGAGAGAGAGAGAGAGAGAGAAGTGCTTTGGGGAAGAATGCTGTCTGAAGAGGGGTTTGTGGGGTGATTCAATTTTAACACATAGCACAACAGCAGGGGGAACAGACAAGTCCTGGTTAACTCTGATTTGCGTTCATATGACAGAAATCAACTGTTACCAAATAAACCAGCTTTATCTCAGTACCTGATGGAGCTTCTCCTGCACAACAGGGATGCTTGTCAGCAGGTCAGTCCACTGGCTGTCTATGCGGGACAGCTCAGCACGCAGGGCAGCTGTATCCACTTTCTTTAATCGAAGAAGTTGATTCCCTGTGCTCATGACTGATGATTTCAGGGAAGACTTGGCATCTACCTCCTTAGAGAACTCCTTAAAAAAAAAAAGTCAGTGTTCAGTTTAGTATCAAATAACTGAACCTTTCCATTCAAGGACAGAGACCAACCTAGAGCACAGATCAATTATTTCCACATATTGAGGGCTCTGTCATGTGGAGCTCTTTGGAGACAATCAAACACACCACACCTTTACCTTCAAAAGAGGCTGGTCCACAGCCTGAAAACCAACTGGAAGAGGCAATTGGGTCCCCACTTGTTCGTGGCACTAGTCACACAAAGTCAACCTCAGAATTGTCTATGATAACTTTCTTTCTTTACTGTGTCTGCTGACTGCTGGCTCTATGTGTACTGTTGCATGAGTCCAGGCTGAGAAACCCAATGAGCTCAAACGTTCTAAGTTCTTAGACTTACCAGGAAAGCATTGAGATGATCCCGGACCATTTCCAATTCTTGTGGGACCGTTACAGATTGCTGAGTCCAAAATGCCAGCCTGTCCTTTGCAGACTGTAGCCAGTGAGTCAGGTCCGCAGATTGACTTTGATACCTTTAAGCATATTAAGGAGTCTATTAATGAAACATTCAGTCTCTATTGTCTATTGTCAGTTAAAACAAGAGCCCCAAAGACTTGGAAGGAAAGTATACAAGGCTGATGCTCTGAAATTCTTTTCTTTTAATATTTATAGCTTAGGTCTGCCCTGGGTTTCAGTGCCCCCTTTGCTAAGCTGAAAAGAAGAAAATCTTTCTCCTTGCACTGGGTCATGGTTATAAAAACCTGTTTGAAAGAAAGGTGGCAGAAGAAACAGTCCTTCATTCAATACAATTCAAATAACAGCCTCCCTTGACTGTTTCCCATTAGGATTTCAGAGTAATATATTCCCCCAGGCATGTATATAGAAGGCTTGTCCCCAGTTGGTGTCACTACGTGGGAAGGTGCTAGGTATCTAGAAGAGCTAGAGACCAACAAGTGGAAGGAGGTCACATGGAGCTGTCCTTGAAAGGTGGCCTCTCTCTCTCTCTCTCTCTCTCTCTCTCTCTCTCTCTCTCTCTCACACACACACACACACACACACACACACACACACACACACACACACGTGCGTATACAAACACACACTTTCAGGCAGCTATGAGGTGAGATATCTCTTCTGTCATTTGTTCCTGCTACCACACTATTCTGCCTCAGGACCCAAAAGAATAGATCTGACTGACCTTGGCCTGAAACCTCTGAAATAGTGGGCTAAGACAAATCTTCCTTCTGATAAACTATTTTTCTCAGCTGTAGGTGACAGCAATGAAAACCTAAGATATTTCCCATGGCCCGCGAGGAGAATGCTCTCACTCGGCACTGCCCTGTTTCTAAGGCTTCCAAGAGACTAGACAAAGTAAGGGAGAGCAGAGTCAGCGGCATTGGGCGACAGTCACTCGGCTAGCTTTAATCACACAGCTAAAAGGAGAAGAGTCCAGCTGGGAACCCTCTGGTTGTCTTTGCTTTCCAAACTGTGCCATTTTCTAAATGCGCAATCTTTTCCAAGCCCAGCATCTACCAGTCTTAGACATACACCACAGAACTTATCAAAAATGCAAGCCAAATACTCATCCTAGTACCTGGTCCAGTGTTTCAGTATGGTCTCCAGTCTGTGGAGTTCCTTGGACACTCTGTTGGTGCTATTGAGCCAGCGCTCTCCGAGTTGATTGAGTTGACTTTCAAGATCGGAGCAGCTGGCAGACATCAGAAGTCGCTTCCCGTCATCTAACACTTGATACAGTTTGGGCTGGTGCTCATTAAGGCTGGATTTTAAATGCTGAAACGATTGATGGCATTGGGTGAAGAGCTTGACTTGGTGTAGCTTTGATCCTTGGGCATTATAATTTCTCTGATCTTTATGACATTGGTATTATTTGTTACCAAACATACATTATCTTCACTCTGCAGCCCTGAAATCTTGAAAAGGTATTTATTAAAATATAGATGTTCTCTCCTTCTTAATTCATCGGGAACTTTGGATGTGTTTACAGCTGTCAGGCTTAATTATCTCTAAAACAGTGTGACACCAAAATAAACTCTAAAAACATGCTTGGTGGAAGTTTGGTAAAAATGGTTTTGAAATGAACTCATTTGTTCCAAGAATATTCACTATTTGTGATTATTCTATAAATCTATTATCTATGTTCCATCATCCATTACCTATATGCATACCTATTTATCTATCACCTTTATTAATCTATCCTATCTATCTATCCATCTATCTATCTATCTATCTATCTATCTATCTATCTATCTATCTATCTATCTATCTATCTATCTACCTATAATCTATTTATTTTTCGGAGCTGAGAATCTAGCTCATGGTACCTTGATTATCAAGAAGGCCCCTATCACTGCTGCTGACCCATTAAGTACAGATCAAGAAAGATTTTTTTTTTAAAAAAAATAAGGAATTCTAATTAAACCCAGGCATAAAAGTAGGAGGAGGATTTGCTGAAAACAGGGGTTTTAGCTTTAGATAGAAGGGGATAAAGGAGGGGAAGTGTGAGGTGGGACTAAAACTCACTGTATAATGTATAAAACCATCAAGCAATAATAAAAGAATACAGCTGGGTTGCAGTGGTGCACGCCTTAATCCCAGCACTGGGGAAACAGAGGCAGGCAGATCTCTGGGAGTTTGAGGCCAGCCTGGTCTACAAGAGCAAGTTATAGGACAACCAGAGTTGTTACATAGAGAAACCCTGTCCTGAAAAACCAAAATAAATAAATAATAGTAAAAATAATAAAAAAATATGTACTTAATAGTAAAGACAATAATTATTATATTATATATAATTCATCATATAATAGCTACTATATAATAATTAATAATAAATATATTTATATACTATAAATAATATAAACATAGTCTATGTGCATCCAAGATTTTAGTAACTTTAAAGAAAAGTAAAAGATTTAATGAAGTTTAAACTTTTTTGTTATACAAACTTGTTTAAATTCCATTACAATTATCGACAAATTTCTAAAGGAAACGTTGTCACTGAGAACATTACGATGCAGTTGGAAGCCAGACCTGGTAGAGATTCATCCGTTCCACAAGTCTGTCCTCGCTCTCCTCTACCAGGCCCACGCTTGGGATGCTGCTTTCAACCACCTCCAGCTGTCTGCTGAGCTCCTGGAAAGTCTCATCCAGTTGGGACCACATCTACAAACACAACGGTGATTATTGGGATCCCACACTAGGAAAGCTAGCAAGAGGATCACAAGTTCAAGGACAGCCTGGGATGTCTCAGGGAAATGGAACAAAATCAAGCAACCGACACCCAAAGAGTGGCATCCTCCTACGTGTGTAGAATTTGTACTTGCTAGATTCTGCTTCAAGCAATATCAGGAATGTTTAGTTGGCATTTGTTTTGGGAAACAAAATGTAGTTCTAAAGTAAGTGATATAATGGTGGCCCTTAAAAGTGGGCAGGCCTCTCTCTCCCTCCCTCTCTGACTCTGTTTCTGTCTCTGTCACTCTCTGTGTATATGTGTATGTGTGTGTATGAACACACAAGAACAATAAAAAGAGGTCATAAAATTAAGAGGGGGGCATGAGGTCATTGGAGGGGTGGAAATGATATAAAAACAGTATTCATGTATAAAAGGCTTAAAAATGAAAAAAGATTATACTAAAAAAAGAGGGAGGAAAGGGAACAAACACCCCCAACACTTAAGGGGAATGGGAAGAATAAGGAAACTGGGGCAGTTTAAGAAACTGACCTAATTACTAACCAAAGAAGGGGACTGATCTGCCAGTGATGTGCACAGGGTTCTGTGGCTGATTACTCTGTGGAGTACCTATTTGGTGTTCAAGGTCAGATAGTTCTATCAAAGCTAAGGCTCAATCTAAGTTTCTCTGAATCTAGAGCATTGGCTTGCAAACTCTCTCTACAATAGGCCACATAGTAAATATATTCAGCTTTGTAGATTAATTAGTATCTATTGCAAGCAGTCATGTCTGCCCTTTGGATGAAGGCAGGAGATCAACAAGCAAATCAATAAAGCTATTATGTTCAAATAACCTTTACAAAGAAGAGGTTACACTTGGCCCAGGGGCCAACTCCCATTCTAGAATCTGAACTCTGTTAATAAATGGCATGTTTTTTTCCCCCTAATTTTCTACACGATCTAGTATTTGAAAGACTGTTTGCTTCTCAGTAGATATCATCCTATGTTCTGATTGTCTTCTCATTGCCTCATTGACCATGATATCATCGAGAACAGTCCTGGGAACGTTTTTGTTTCTCTTGCCTGGGAATCTGGTGGCAACTTGATAAATGCTGAATAAATAAATACTTGAGTTCTTCACTTATGACGAATAAGTAAATGCAAGTGAACAGAATAGGGAATGGAATTTCTCAGGCAGAACAGCAAATTCCTAACTGGGACTAAGAACATGGCATATGGCAGCTTGGATCCAAATGTATGCTTTATTATTTCAGTTCAGAGTTTTGGGGCCATTGCTGTTTTGATTTTTAATGGCACATATATGTATGCATAGGTACACATGGGTGCAGATGCCCACAGAGGACTTAGGGACATTTGTAAGCCTCCCAGCTTGGTTACTAGGACCAAACTCAGGTCCTCTGTAAGAACAGCAAGTGCCCTTCTTAACCACTGAGCCTTATCCCCAGCCCTCTGGGTTGCTATTTTATAACAAATGAACCCTTCATTTTTTTGCCCATAAAGATTTGTACCCAGATGGCTGTCCTCTGGCTCCTAGAGTTTGGTGACAGGTCCTAACACAAGAACAATTGCATTGGAGACAGGGCCAGGGATATGTATTTTTTGTGTTTCGTGCTCCTAATTAGGTTTTTGGCTTGAAGCACAAGCCTGCAAGCTTCTTCACACACACTCGGAGGTTGGGATTCATCCAGCTGACTCACAATATGATGTGTCCTGAATATAAGGGGAACACAGCAACCGCAAACCATAGAAAAGTATACTTCTGCACAAGGGAGCCCAGTGGGCTCCGTTTTGCAGTCAGAAAGATGTACATGGGCGGTCTCACCTCTAGGATGTACTCAAGCCCCACGCCTCTCTTGTGAGCCTGTTTCAGCACAGCAGAAGCCTGAACCATGCGGTCCGTGTGCAGCTGAGTTTCCTTCCCAGCGGCAAAGCTGATGATCTTTCTGAAGAGTGTTTCAGTCAAAATCATATGAGATTCCAGACTCTGGAAGTATTCCTGTAAGTTTTGTCAGGCAGAAGATCAGCAAGAAGGTCATTGAGACATCAGCTGTAGATAAGAACTGTTTCAGCCCTGGAAGCTGATGGAGTAGTTAGCACAAAGGGTGTACCACCCCAGCACCGCTGAACTCCATCTTAACTCAGGCACTACGTGCTTCCTACAGGGGCTTCCTGCAGAGTTCAGGCTCTGCGCTCCCAACAGGCCTTCCCTCTTGACCCCACTCAGGTACAACTGGCACATCACTGTGCTGTAGACACAAGCCTCCAGAACAAAATCCTTCATCTGTGACTAGCTGACAGAGAGTTCCCCGGCATCGTCTGGAGCACAGGGACCCTGACTTCAGTGACACAGTCGCTGACCATTGCTGCCACACCACTCTGGCCTCCTGTGTCCCTTCGACATATTAATCCCCTCACCCTCATCTTCAGCTCTGCCTACACTCTTTTTCCCTTGAGATGTTCTCATCTGATACATCAGTGTTTCTCCTTCCATGGCTGGGTTGAGGCCAACTCTCTCAACTTACAGGCTATTTTCTTTGCTTACAATGTCTTGCCAAGCATGGCTGCACATATCATAATTTGATAACAGATATTTTAAATTTCCCTTGTATTTTACTTCCATGCAGCAGAACTGTAACTGTATATTTTTTAATACAAAAGGATACTTTTTATAGAAAAGATCCTAGAAGATGGAGATGAGCCCTATTCTACCCCATTTCCTATGCCCAGGATCATGGATATTAACTGAAGGGCTGGAAGTTGATAACAGCAGACACTGCATTCTTATTTTCTGGGAGGTCCATAACTCTTTACCTGACTCATGTCATCCCCACGACAGCTTTGAAGCTTTATTATTTTACAGGTGACAACGCAGATCCACTCAGTCTACGTAGGTGGCACAAGGTCACCCAGCTGAGTAGAGCAGAGTTGGGTTTTAGTTCCTGTCATGACCGTGCTTGCTCTTCTCACAAACACTGCCGAAGTCTCCCAGAGAACATGGACCGGACAGCAGGAGGTAGACTCAACATCATCACCGTCATCACAACTGTTTGGTTATGCCAGGAGTCAAAATGAGGGCCCACGAACATTAGGCAACCATGCTACCTCTAAGGGATATCAGCAGCCTGTGCTGTTTTATTATTTTATTTCTTTATTATATTATCCTAGATAATATCTCATTCGTTCACTCCTGCTGAAATTGCTCTTTAGCTGAGGTATGCCTTGAACTTGAAATTCTTTCTGCTTCTACCTCCCAAGTAGCTGGGACTACAAGCCTGTGACATTAGTCCTGGCTTAGAATCATTATTTTTAACCACCATTAGTTGATGAAATGATTGTGTGACGGGAAAAGACCTATCAAGCCCAACCTGCACTGAGAGTCAAGCTTGCTTTCAACACAAGCCCTACCTCCCACGCCGGCCTTGGCAGCATTTCCCAGGACCAAGGGTCCCTCTGTCCGGCCCCAGTGGCAGCTGCAGCTGACTCTTTGGAGGACTCTTCCCTGACTGAGCATCCTTTCTCTGTTATTCTGCTGCGCCTTGATCCTAGTTTTCCTTCTGGAATAACTCAAGAGTGATCTTTTATTGCTATGGTCAGATTTGAGAAAAAACAGCTGTGAACTTGAAAGCAATGTTTTCATAGCCAAATGATAAGGCTTTAATAAATCATAAGACTTTTTGGACAGAAAACCTCTGGGAAAAATTAGCAAAAAAAAAAAAAAGTAGAGTTCCCCTCCCCCGACCAAGTCCACCATAAAAGCCCACCAGAGAGCCGCACAACAGTGGAATAGTAGTCGTCTAAAACTCAGGGAAATTGTTTTGTTTTCCTTCAGGGAATTCCCATAGCCTGGGAGGCTGAGTTTGTGACCTGGCAAACTTTGCCTAGCCATCGATAAAAATTTGTTATGTTAGGGTTGTGAGTGGGTGTGAGTGTATGTGTGTGTTAAACATGTATCTGTTCACTAAGGAGTAATGAACCTGAGCTTCATATTGGAACACGCAGATGGAGCAATCGTGGGGTTCCCAAGCCTGATTGCGTGGTAAATGTCCTCATCATGCCCAGGAAAATCTCAGAGGCCAATAGCAACTGCAGGAGAATGTGCTTCAGGGCCAGGAGAACTGAATGACGCAAGTAGCCGGCATCAACTCAATCCCAAAGCCGAGTGGGCAGCCCTGCATTCCCAGAGTGGAGTGAGGAGTCTAGGCCGGGACAAGGAAGGGTACAAAGGGCCTGGTGGACAACAAGCCCTAAAAGATACATAGGGGACCACATAAACTTAAGCTTAGTTGCATATGCCGTGAATTCCAGCTCTCAGGAGGTGAAGGCAGGAAGATAAGAAGTCCAAAGTCATCCTCAGCTGTATAGTGAGCTTGAGGCCAGCTTAAGCTACATGAGACCCTGCCTTTAAAAAATGATGAATATGGGTCCCCTAAAGAAAGGTTTTGGGCTTCTCCTATATTTATGTATGAAGACAGTTGGCTTAACATTCATAGGAGATTGATAAAAGTACTTATATGATTACTTTTTCTTACTTTTACAAAATCATAAAAACATACCCTTTACTGTTTCTCTCTGCTTCAGATGCTGGTGGATTTGGACAAATATTTACAGCCTATTTAGAAGTGTAAATTATCCAATTATAACGGATAAAGCCCGAGTTTATTAGGTTTTCTTTCATTTACATAAGGGTTTCAGGATACGCTATTCCAGCTACATTCTCCTGCTCTCTCCTCACCTTGTGCTTGTCTAGCAGTTGTTGAATTTCTTCTCTGGAGGACACAATGATTTTGTGGTCCCCTGCCATCTTCTCTTGCCCCGTGTCGAGCAGGTCTGCCAGATCTTGCAAGGCCCTATCATACTGACTCTTGAGTGCAAGGTTCTGGTTGAGGCTGCTCCTCCGGGAACTGATGGTCACCAATAGCTCATCGTACATGTCCTGGGAAGCAGAGACATTCACACTAGTCTCAGTCACAAAGCTGCAGTACCAAACCCATCACCTGCCCAATACCCTGCCAAGGCCACACTTTTCCACAAGTGCATCCCCGGGGACTCTGTGTGGAAGCTAGCTGCCTGTCTTTGAGCCTCACTTGGAAACTCTCCAAAAAGAAAGGGAAGAGAAAGAAAGAAAGAAAGAAAGAAAGAAAGAAAGAAAGAAAGAAAGAAAGAAAGAAAGATACTTTGTACATCTCTCTCTACATCTTTAATACATATGCATGGGACTGTGACTTTCCTAGGGTTTGATCTTTGGTTATTCAAGTTCTTTTGTTAATCTTGTTTGGCAATCATACATACTCCTTTCTGCTTTTAATTTGATTTTGCTCATAATGAACAAATCATAAATCACATAAGAAGAACTGAAGAAGATGAACTAAATTCACAACGATTTAAGAATGCCGTGACTAGGGTGAAGGATAAACCCAGCAAGTAACATAATGTGGAAAGAATACAACTGTTGGGGGAAAAGTAAAATTTGAGTCTATGTCAAATATTAAGATACAATTTACATTTACTAAAAAAGTAAAAATACAGGGCTGAGGATGTAGCTCACCAGTCCAGCACTTGTCTAGCAGACAGAAGGCCTTGCGTTTGATCACTAGCAAATAAGCATGTACACACACACACACACACACACACACACCCCACAGATTAACTTTTCAAGATTCTAAAGAAGGAGCAAGGGCTAGAGAGAGGCTCGGGTGGTTGCCAGCACCAGCTGTTTCAACCAGAGGAATCATCACCCACTCCGTGGCTCACAACCAATTTTAACTCCAGTCTGTGGGGATTCAATGCCCTCTTCTGGCTTCTGTGGGTACTAGGCACACACATGGGGCACAGATATATATGTAGCCCAGATACCCATATATATAAAAATTAAAATAACTAAAAAAAAAAGATTCCAAGCAATCTAAACCAAAGTATTTCCTAGAAACGACTCATGAGATAATTTCCTGACTGTCTGTTCAAGCTGTTGCTCCTCCGTGATGGGACGTGGGGCTAAGATGATGAACAAAAACGTCCACAAGGTGAAGAGAGATGCCATAGAAAAACTGATTCCCACTGTTCCCGTGATCTTAGCGTTTACTGAATCTTACAGTAAATAAGCAGAGCATCTCTCACATTTCTATCTGCTAAATGGCATCAGATTTTGCACCAACCACCTTTCAAACAAAGAGCCAAAAAAATACGGGACCTTAACGTGAGCAGCAAAACCTTCAGACTTAAAAAGGCAACAGCTCTGCCAAACATGGTGAAGTAAACAGCGGTTTAATCTGGAAAGGCATTTTAGGAGCTGCCGAGACACCAAACAGAATTTACTGGAGGCATATGGGCCTGATTAATGCACCACGCTGAGGCGGGGCAGCCAAAACCGTTCAATCTGGGAAAGCTCAACTTGAATGCTTATTTATGGCTATGACGTTTGTCTCTTACACCTGACGCCGAAGCACTGTGAGAAGATGATCTAAAAGAAGGGCAAGAGGGTGGGGGAGGTCTGTCCTGTGACATTTGAAAATGCTAGCCAAAGGCCCAAGACAGTGACTTCTTGTTTGGAAGAGCTGTTGCATTTTCTCAAGGAAGGACTTGAGACTTTATGCTTAATTCACCACCATCCCCAAAGTATTCTGCAGTCATCCCCATAGACAAAACTAAAACACTGTGTGGTTATCCCCAACTATACATAGTTTACATATTTTAAAAATTCAGCTTATTTTTTTATAAGGTGTTAAGCTTCACTGGCCTGGCCAGGTACTTCAGTTTTGCCCTCTGTCCTGTGTATAGGTTCTGCATAGGTGTCAGAATTAATGCTAAATGGTATATTTTTTTTTCCAGCCCTGAAAGGTAATAGAAAATCTGCTTGGGTTTCCTAACTTTCTAAGCTTTGTTGCTGCTCTGGAGTTGAACATCTGTATTACATCCCTGCACGTGCGCCAGACAAACTCCCACTTTGAAAAGAACGTTCGAAAAAGTCCTGCCTTGAATATTCACTCTGTTAAACCGCCCCTAGGGATATCCGACAATATTGAACTAAAATCCTCTCCCTTTTCATTTTACTGGGTAGGAGCGATAATGATGATTATATTTTCTTTTTCTTTTTCTTTTTGGTTTTTTGAGACAGGGTTTCTCTGTATAGCCCTGGCTGTCCTGGAACTAGCTCTTGTATACCACGCTGGCCTCAGACTCACAGAGATCCGCCTGCCTCTGCCTCCCAAGTGCTGGGATTAAAGGCGTGCGCCACCACCGCCCGGCTGATGATTATATTTCAAGAGCAGAAATAAATATATGCAACCACTGAAATACAGCATGGTGTTCAGACTTCATCATAAGAGCACGTGTCATTAGAGGCTAGGCTCACAACCAAAAATATAAGAGCGCATGTCAGAAAAACTATGGATACCAGGAGCATGAGAACATAATTTATTCAAAAATGACCAAGAGTTCAGATATTTTTCCTTACTTGGACATGAAAGTTAAAACCTAAATGACATAACTTTTGTTTTAGAAATTTCCAAGAGAAGCTGGGCGGTGGTGGCACACACCTTTAATCCCAGCACTCAGGGAGGCACAGGCAGACAAAACTCTGTGAGTTCGAGTCCAGCCTGGTCTACAGAATAAGCTCCAGGGCAGCCAGAGCTACACAGAGAAACTGTCTCAAAAACACACACACAAAAAAGGTGAAAATATTCCAAGAGAAGAGTGGAAACAATGTTTTCTTGATTTTTGAATTAGTATGGGCCACTGAGGCTGAGCAGGATGGACCATTGAGGCTGAGTGGGAGGGGCCACGGAGGCTCAGCAGAATGGACCACTGGGGCTGAGTGGGAGGGGCCAGGGAGGCTCAGCAGGATGGACCACTGGGGCTGAGTGGGAGGGGCCACGGAGGCTCAGCAGGATGGACCACTGGGGCTGAGTGGGAGGGGCCACCGAAGCTGAGCTGAGCTGAGCTGGAGGGGCCATGGAGGCTCAGCAGGATGGAGTGGGAGGGGCCACGGAGGCTCAGCAGGATGGACCACTGGGGCTGAGTGGGAGGGGCCATGGAGGCTCAGCAGGATGGACCACTGGGGCTGAGTGGGAGGGGCCACGGAGGCTCAGCAGGATGGACCACTCAGGTTGAGTGGGAGGGGCCACGGAGGCTCAGCAAGATGGAGTGGGAGGGGCCACGGAGGCTCAGCAGGATGGAGTGGGAGGGGCCACGGAAGCTCAGCAGGATGGACCACTGGGGCTGAGCTGGAGGGGCCACGGAGGCTGAGCAGACCAGGTGGGGGTGCTACCTGGAGCTTGGAGAGTTCTTGCAGGGCAGGCTGCTCCACCTGTAATTTATCACCACGCCGCTTCAACTCAGCGATTCCACAGTCGAGTTCCCTCAGTCCCTCTTCAGCCTGTTGTATGGCCTAGGTGAGATGTACAACATTTTGTTAACATTTCTGCCCTCACAGGAGGTACTGTGTTTGACTTTTTGGTCTACCACTACCCCCCAAAAATGATTTTAAATACATAAGAAGACGCTAACTCCAATAAAACATAAAAAGCATCCCTGCATACTGCTGGAAAAAGGAGGTATTTTATTATAATATGTACCAGCCTTCTTAGGCAAGGAGGAAGAGTAGAGTTAGGGTGGAAGGTGGGTAAAGAATGGTCTCTAAGCAAGGGGTATGTAGATAACCACACCTGCACAGGAAATAGTCTATAGGATGCACTGTGAACAAGGCATGTACTTGAGATGTCTAGGGGGCCGATGGTGCTTCCTGAAACACAACAAAGCATCCCTGGAGACTGTGACAGTGTGGCAACAGGGATGTGTAAAGAAAGTTGCTCGAGGAATGGTCCTCGCTGTAAAGCAGAGAAACCAATTAGCAAGGATTAAAGTGGCTGAGCCTTGTCTGCCCAATGTGAGGTCAGGAGAAAGGGGAGACCTCGTCCTCGACTTCAAGGAGCTGAGAGTCTTGTCAGAATGCCAGCAGAAAACAAAACAGACCTAAATATAATTAGGCACTAAACTTCATGAAGCAACTCATCTCTTATTGGGGAGCGGAGGAGGGAGGTGGCAGACCAGCACGCCTGGTCTAAGTGGGCTTTTGGAAGAAGTACAGCCCAGTTGCCCTTGACAATGAGAAGAGTCTGGACTCCAGATGGCAGATGAAACATGTGTCCACTTTTTCCTTTCCTGAAAGCTCTCTGCAATAACAGCAAATATTTTGTTTGTTTGTTTTTGGAGTGCTTTCCTCCATAAGTCGGCTGGGGCCAGGAAACCGGGAAGGCCATATGCCCAACACATTTTCAGAGTTAGAATTTGAACCCATACATGAAATTTTACTAAGCCTGAGAAAGCTGAGTCCTAACCTAGCGGAGGAACTGTGCCCAAAGCATCTAGAGCACTGGGGGGTCTCAGGGATTCGCAGGATAGAGCCAGAGGGCTAGTGAAAAGCTGCCAAGAGAATGAAATCCCCAGCCCCTGCTTTATGCCATATTGCCCTTTCCTTCCCGATGAGAGGCACAAAGTTCATTATCTGAAGAAGAGAAGGGGGCTTTCTAGACTAAGAGGTGACAGATGTGGTGACAGGCCTCAAAGAAGAGAGCTGGAAGTGCTGGCTTGTGCCTATAATCCTGGCACTTGGGAGACAGCTCACCTACATAGCAAGGAGGAAGGAAGGAGAGAAAGGAGGAAGGGAGGATGGGAGGGAAGAAGAGGCGGGAGGGAAGGGGAGGAGGGATGGAGAGAGACAGAAGGAAGGGAAGGAAGGGGTGAGAGATGAGAGGAGGAAGGGAGAGAAGAAAAAATGGGGTTTAGAAACAAGAAAACACTGTGCACAGGGCCTCAAGTCTACTCTGTTTCAGGAAGGGCTGTGATCACTCTTCTGCTGTCTAGAGAGAGAAGGGCTCACAAGACCAACTGAGGAAGCTTAAAACTTGAACAGAAAGATCGTCCAACAAATGACATAACAAACCAAAAATATTATCTTCTCAAAATTGCTGCTTCATCCTTACCTCAGGTTCCCATTCAACTGTTTAACCCCCAACCCAGATGTAAACAGACAATATAAGGTGACCCTGAAACCAAGACTATTCAACATGACAGAGAGAGACAAAGCCAGCAGACAAACAAAGGGACCCAGGGAAAATAGATCATATGGAAAAAATAAACTCCACACACCAAACCATGAATACATCCAGGTATATTACAAAAAAAAATAATGCATTTGTTTACAGAAAGGGACAAAAAGCAAAAAAGATCTCTCAAAAAGATAATTAGATCACTGGACAAGATAGGTAATATCTCATAGAAGAGTTTCACCAAAGGAGGCAGATGAAAGAAGAAATAAAAAGAATTAAACCACTTGAAAAGATTTCAAAATAGAAAGGCAGAAATTCAACCAAAAGAGCCTACTGATTTCCCAGCTCAGGGGATAAAAATAGGCCCTTCCTGAGGCATGCAATTGTGATATTTTAAAACCCTGGGGACCTTTGGGAATTAGAAAGATTTTTTTGGTTTCTCAAGTCAGCATTGGAAACACGCATCTACAAACTGAGAGAAATTTATGTCTGACCCAGAGTTCTATAAAGAGCCAAACAGTAAAGTAGGAACATAGAATAAGAACATTTTTGGGAACTGAGGAGGTAGCTCAGTGGGTAAAGGGATTGACTGGCAAAACTGATAACTGGAATTCAGATCCCTAGAAACTGCATAAAGCCAAACACAGTAGCAGGTGTCCATAATCAAATTCTCCCACAGGGGAGTGGGAGGTGGAGACAGGGAAGCCCTGAAAGCTCACAGGCCAGCTAGCCTGGTATGATCAGCAGTGAATCATAACAGAAGAGACCTGCTTCAAATAAAGGAGAGGGTGGGGGCCCACACCCAAGATTGTCCTCTTTCTTTCCTACATCATAGAGGTCATATTTGATCTCATTTTGGAGTAGAAAATTCCTTCAGGTCAGCAGCTCTCACCAATGTCACTTCTGAACCCATATTCCATAGCTGCATGTAGAAGGGACCAAGTCAGTATCACTGGGCACATCATTCAAGTCCAGTGTTGACACACAAAATATACAATGAATAAAAATGTTATAGCTTGTCATTAACCAGTCAAAGAACATTTGATGTCCCACAGGAAAGCATATCTGCTATTCTGGGACATACCTGTACATACCTGTATCTGGGACAGCTGTACATACCTGTATCTGTTCCACAATGGGCTGTTCGAACACATTTGCCAGTTTCTGCAGAGTGATGCACTTGTTATCAGCTAAGGATGTAAACAGCACCTTCAGGTCATTCTGGGGAGGAAAGCAATGGAAAGACAACACGTGAAACAAGGGGATAGAAATGGTTATAATATCATTCCGATTCATAGAGATAATGCACAGACACAGCTCTGTCTCTGAATGCTGTGTAGCAGTTTCTTCCAAGATGAAAACCTTCCAGTTTGGGGGGAAACTGGTTAAGGTACAGATGGTTAAAAGGGCGGTGAAACAATGTTCTAAAAGGAGGTGAAAGAGTCCACCCTATAAGGAAGCACATTAACATAGAAGTAAACTCCTCGAAGGTTTCACAGAACTAAACAGATACACTAGGTCTCTTCTTTGCCCCAATTGTATTTAAGCAATGAGGACTGCTGGGTTGTATTTTTGTAATACAGGTGTCCTCGAGTCAATTCTGTTGCTCTAAGTAGCCCTTCAGTCATGTCCCTCTAAGTATTCCAATAAAACTCACTGGTTCACAAAATTAGACTTTGGTAGCATCCTTATGTTGGTCTGCCATTCATTGCCTCCAGGGCAAGTAGACTTTTGTTCCCATCTCCCTGGAATTCAGTGTCACAAACACTGTGGGAATTCCCTCTGCAGATGGAACTCCAGGGACACTCAAGTCCTTTATATAAAGTCACGTAATGTTGTAAATAACCTGTGCATTATCCTTCCAGATACTTCATTTTTTTTACAAAAACAATCTATTTTGAATTTTAAAACTTCAAAGATTGATTTTTTTATTTATCTGTACATATATGAGCACATGAGTGAAGGTGTCCAGAGAGACCAGGAGAGGGTGTAAGATGCCCTGGAACTGGAACAACACATAGCGGTGAGCAGCTTCAATAAGCTCTCAGCTTGAGGATGATATTCCCAGAAACACAAGCTAAAAAGATCTTTTCCTTTTCTTTCTTTTATGTTTTTATTGTTGTTGCTGTTGATTTCCTTGTTTTGGGGTGCTGAGATTTGATCCCAGAGCCTCTAACACACTAGGGATATGGTCCCCCTGAGACATCACTTCAGTTCTCTTTCTGTTTTAATTTTCTTTTGAGATGAGTCTTGCTAATTGCCCAGACTGCCCTCAACTTCCAATACTTCCACCTCTGACATGAGAGAACTGAGACCAAAGGCATGTGCCACCAGGCCTGGCTCTCTCTCGCATGAATATCAAACACAGGTGAGGGCTGAGTGGTCATCGCAGCCTGAAGCTTAGCTTACAGCATCCTCTTCAGTGGGGAACTGACTATAGACAGAGAGACATTTCCCAATCAAGAATATGAAAATTTACTTTCCTCCAAGTGAGTCTCATTGAGAAAAGTACTCTTAATGGCAGGCTGTATGCCCAGCAGGAGATGGTCACAGAAATTGAACTCAAGGGCATCTCTGGAGGTTCTCTGTCTCATAATGTTATGCTAGGGCTTTTCTTTTAAAAAATATATCATATATATATATATATATGTATATATATATATTCTCTATTTTAACCCTATAAGTTCTTCATCTATCTATCTATCTATCTATCTATCTATCTATCTATCTATCTATCTATCTATCTATCTATCTATCTACGTACACACACACACACACACACACATTTTCAGTTTAATGTTTTCATGGGATTTCTGTGTATGCAAACAAGCGGGTCCCTTTCTTGTGTCTTTTCTTGCTTTTTTCCCTTATATTTGTTTGTTTTGTTCAATTCTGATGTGTTAACTTCTGTTTTATGTTTTATATTATATTACATTTCCATAGGAACCTGTCTGTTTCTGATGGGAGACAGAAAGGAAGTAGATCTGGATGGAGGGCATGGGAAAGAACTGGGAGTAGTAGAGAAGAGGAAATGGCAATCAGGATATATTATGTGAGAAAAAAATCTATTTTCAATAAAGGAAAAGAAAAATGTTAATTTATTCTTGAATGAAATTTGCTTAAATTGGAAAAAAAGAATAAATACAGGGGCTGGAGAGATGGCTCAGAAGTTAAGAGCACCTGTTGCTCTTGCAGAGGACCCAAGTTTGGTTCTCCGTATGGCCTCTTACAACTGTCTCGACTTCCAGTTCCAGGGACTCCAGAGCCGCCTTCTGGCCTCTTAGGCAGTAGACACCCATGGGTTATACGTATACACATACACATGGGCAGAACACTCATATATATATAAAGTATGTTCTTAAAAATGAATGTATGCAGGCATCATAATGCAAGGTGGAAAAGCAAAGTAATGTAGAAATCATGAAAGAAAATTGAGGGCTGGGGGTGTGCTGGGTGGTGCAGCATTGTTTTAGCATGAAAAGTCCCAAGGCTTGATCACTAGAAATTGGAAGAAAGGGAGGGAGGGAGAAAGACAGGGAGAAAGGGAGGGAGGAGGACAGAGGGAGGGAGGGAAGGAAGGGAGTGGGGAGAAAGGAAGAGGGAGGGAGGGAGTGAAGAAGGGAGGGAAGGACGGAGGGAGAAAGGAAGGGAGGAGGGAGGGAGGGGGAGGGAGGGAAATAGGAAGGGAGGGGGAGAGAGGGGGGCTGAAATGAGAATATAGTGCTGAATGGGCTAGGAAAAAGCAAGAGTTGTCACAACCAAAAGTGAAGCCGAGCTGCAAACTCAGCAACCAGCTAAATAGGAAATCCTTCTGAGAGGACTGGAAAAACGATGAGTTTTTCATGGCTTCCAAATATGTTCCTGTTACTCAACAGCTTTCAAGGGGAGATCACAGGCTCTTAGAATTAGGACTTGTTTGTAAACAAAATGAAAGATATTTCCCACTCATTTGAATAGAGTCAAAAGCAAGGAGTCCTGACTACTGGTTGACAGGGATATTCTATTCCCTCCTGACTGTCCATAGATATCTATATATACTTAAGGTTGTAGCATCAACTCATCTAGATGAGTAGAAATAACCTAATACGGGTCAGAAATGCAGTATGTACATTTACATTATACCCTACAGGGTATTTTCCTCATGTTCTATTTAACATACCAGAAAATGTAGTTCTTATTTCTGGAAGCCATGGTAACTATTAGCCAAGAAAACAACAATGTGGTTCATGTAGAAATTACTAAGTAAGAATTGCTAGGTGATGGCAATGGTTTTATGCTTGTTATTTTCTCAAGAATAAAAAACAAGAAGGGGCCAGGCAGTGGCAGCACATGCCTTTAATCCCAGTACTCAGGAGGCAGAGGCAGGCTCTATGAATTCAAGGCCAGCCTGGTCTCCAGAGTGAGGTCCAGGACAGGTTCTAAAGTTACAAAGAGAAATCCTGTCTTGAAATACCAGGAGAAGGGACTGGAGAGATGGCTCAGTGGTTAAGAGCACTAACTGCTCTTCCAGAGGACCCAGGTTCAAGTCCCAGCACCCACACGGCAGCTCACAACTGTCTGAAGATCTAGTTCCAGGATCTTCACACCAATGTACATGAAATAAAGTTAATTAAACCATAAAAATATTTTAAAAAGAAATACCAGGAGAAAAAACACAAAAGAAAAAAAACAAGAAGGTATAAAATCCAAAGGATTCAACAAATTGTCATTATGGTTGTGATATAGCAGGAATTAAAGAATCGGTATATAATAGACATAACAGATACTAGAATTTCTTTCAATCAGGGAGTAAGGGGAGGGTGTGAGTCATTTGAAAAACAAATTCATGGACATTTTGAAGCCTTAAAATCAGTAATGCTGACTCACTGTTAAGAATTCCTTAGTGTCTCACTTTTAAAAATCACTTAAGAATGTTCAGTTACATACCCAGGAAATGTATTTGGAATTAGTGTATGGGTAAATACCAGAATAGAGATGGCTAATTTGGTTGTGGGTCTATACACGTAATACTTAAAACATACAGATCATCGAGACAGTCTTGGGGGAGGATTCTGGAGCTGTTCAAAAGTCGGGCAAGAGGGGCTGGAGAGATGGCTCAGAGGTAATTCTTATAGATGATATGGAAAACCAAGGCACTCCATGCCAACAGCTCTTGAGTACCAGCAACCCAACAGATGTTCTGTACAAGTAACAGAAAATGGTTCATGCCTATGACTTGACCCTTTATTATCTTATTGTTGGGGTTCTTTCTCTCAGTTAAATTGGAACATGAATGTTTGAAATGACAGTTGTTGTTCGTGACCTGGCCACCAACAAGTAGAAACTCCTTGGCAGAAGAAAAACAGAGAACATGATTTAAAGAGGGTTTCGTGATTACATGTTATTTCCATGGTCCCCTACAACAAAATAAATTTCTAAGAAGTCTTGCTTAGTTCATATTTTTCTGTCATCGATTATAATAACCGAATTCAAAACTGCAACAGACATTAACTTGGTAGAACCAACTGGAGAGAAGTAAATACACCTTGGAGAAGTTCACAACTGTAGGGCTAAGCAAGCCTCTTTCATGGTTTACAGACTAAGATGCTGCAATAATCTGGCATTTTTCCATACAGTAGATAAATTATAGAGTAATGAAAATTAATTTTTCATAACATAATGGTCCTTTTGACTTTACTGACAGTCAGTATACACTGGTGCAAAATGTAACACCCAGATAATCAACCGTGCTTTTCTGATTCCAAGTGTATTTCTCTTTCCTTGTTCTGTATCATGCAACCTAACAGGCACAGATGGAAAAATACTGCCAAGCCTTTCTTCTGTGCCATAGTCCCTACACAATCACGTGCCTACTGAGACTCTTTGTGGCATACCTTAGTGCCACTCACATCTCGGCCAAAGCAGTTCCAGCAAAACAGTCTGCTCCCTGGGTCAGCGGCACTTCTCTCTGTCTGGCTCCTTTGTCAAGACCTCCAGATATGCAAGTCAGAGTCCTTGAGTTCCTTACTGTTCATCCCTTCTCTCATTCCCCACCCCAAGCCTCCAGCAAATGCCTTTCTACTCACTCTGCTCTCAGAAGGCATCTTGAGTTGAGCTGCTACTCTCTGCTCTCCTGTTCACCACTCCAACACCATGCAGTGCTAAAGTGCTCTTGCCCTTAAATCCCATGCCACCTCTTGAGTGATTAACCCTGCAGATGGAACGTAAGCTTTCTACTGACTGGAGACCCTCTATTTTTGTAACACTACTTAGTAGCAAAATTACGATTATAAAATTTGTTGAGTGATCGCTATATATTAGAATCTACTGATCTCAATTATTTGAACTTGTTGAAGTCTTACAATATTGTGTGGCAATGACTGTGGGTTTGACTTAAATAGTTGAAGACACTGAGGCTCAAGATAATTAAGCAACTAAGATCATACAGCACTAAGTGACAAAGTTGGAATTTTAAGCTTAGCATGGAAACATATGCCTGTTGAGACAAGAGAGCCTGGGCTACATAGTGAGTTGAAGTCCAGCCTGCGGGATTGGTTTTAAAACTAAGGTGAGCGAACAAGGCCAATAAAACAAATGAACACAGGATGTTAACTTCAGATTTTCACAGGAAATTTTCATAGGAAAATTTGGGGACTGAAAAAAAATGAACCAATAAAAGTTTTAGTAAATATATATTTTATTATGTTTTTATTTATTTTATGTATGTGTGCCACAGCACATATGTCAAGGTCAGAGGACAAGATGCGAGAGTCGATTCTGTACTTCCAGCAAGCAGATTAAGGGTCTCAAACTCAGGTCTTTAGGCTTGGCAGCAAGCACCTTTATCTACTGAGCCAGCTTGCCATTCCTCACTATATGCTTTTAAGACTACAGATTATTTGAAAGTGGTAATAATACATCCCTTTATGTGACTATCTAGAAAGTTCCATGTTTCTTGGTAAAAGCAACATTTGATACTTCATAGTAATTTTTTACAAATAAGAAATGACATCAAGTTTTCCTGTTTGCTGAAAAGTAGCATCAGTTGAAACCTAATTACTCTGAACAGGGCCCTTTCTGTTGCGCATGGAGGCCAGCAACACTAAAAGTTTATTGGTGACCTTCCCATTTTTTTTTCCAGTGACCCGAGACAGAAAATGTTTCATAAGCACACAATTACATATCTGTCCCTGGGATTCTAATATGACAATAAAAGGTAATAAATCTGAAGGGTTAGAATTGGAATTAATGTAATAAGTTTCTAGTGTAATTCCGAAAGAGGTAGAAGAAATTGGACTACAACCATTTCCAAGACTCTTGAGTAGTGAGGTTTGGGGTGTTTTCTATATGCTAGCACCTCCTGCATGTTCTTGGGAACAATAATTAAAATCTACTATTACCAACGGAAAATTACACTAAGTGATAATTTGGCTTTTATTGGTTGAATTTAAACTTTTACTCAGTTCTTAGTTTGGCTGAGGGGTTTTCTCAACCTTCCAATTCTAAAAGCATGAAACTTGGCTCTAAATCTTTAGTTCAGTCCACCCGGTTTAATGCACTGTTCTAGCTCTTCACTATCCATTAAGAAGGGGCTGAGAGATAGCTCAGACATTAAGTGCTTGTAGGGCAAACACAGGGACCTAAGTTTGATCCTCAGAACCCATCTAAAACCCCAGTGCATCAATGCACTTGTAGTCTGTAGCCCTGTGGAGGCAGAGATGGGATACCTGGGATTCACTGGGCAGCCTAGTGGCAGTGAATCCCAGGTCCTCGTGAGAGACCTTGCTCCAAAACATAATGTGGGTGGGCCAGAAAGATGGCTCAGTGGGCAAAGGAACTTTCCTCCCAAGTGCAATGACCTTAGGTCCTTCCCCAGGACTCACATGGTGGAAGGAGAGAATAGACTCACATGAATTGCCCTCTGACCTCAACATTCATGCCAGGGTTACATGCAGGTTTCCTGCCTCATACACTCATATTAAATAAAGAATTGTATAAAGGTTAAAACAAATATAAGGTGGATGAATCCTGAGGAATGACACCCAGAGTGGACCTCTGTCCTCAACTCTCATGCACATGCCATGTACATGTACACCCACACACATGCGCATTCACACACACACACACCCTCAGATACCCCACTACGTACATGCGATACATAATGAACGTTTGTAAGATACTCGTGGTTAATTATCGTTCTTCCTTGAAAATGGCACACGCCCTTTGTGTTCTCTCGCTTACCTGGAAGTTGAGGATTTGCTGGAGGCGTTCCTTCATCTGATGGCATCGCTGATTCACAACTGAATCCAGCAAGGATAATCTGCCCAAAAGACAGCCCAGAGTATCTTCAATGACATCCCGGTTGTCACCATCCTCTGGGAATGCTTGGGAAAACAAGTTCTTGTTCTTATCCATTTCTTCAGACATTTCCTTAATGTCCTTGGCAAGCGCCTAGGGTGATGAAAGCAGAGGTTCACCTCCTCATTTAGACCTCTGTCAATCAAGTCATCTTCCCCTAGAAACCTATGAGACCTCCCTCTTAGGAAGAGCTACACTGAGTTAAACTGAATGGCTTTCAGGAACTTCTATAGATTGCAAAGAAGTTCCTACAGAGATTATTTATATCATTAGATGATAAAAAAAAGATAAATTGATGGGGGCTCAGCGGTTAAGAGCACTGCCTGCTCTTCCAGAGGTCCTGAGTTCAATTCCCAGTAACCACATGGTTGCTCACAACCATCTGGGATGAGATTTGGTGCCCTCTTCTGGCCTGCAGACATACACGCAGACAGAATATTGTATACATAATAAATAAATAAATGTTTAAAAAAAAAGATAAATTGGGGGCTGGAGAGATGGCTCAGTGGTTAAGAGCTCTGCCTGCTCTTCCAAAGGTCCTGAGTTCAATTCCCAGCAACCACATGGTGGCTCACAACCATCTGTAATGAGGTCTGGTGCCCCCTTCTGGCCTGCAGGCGTACAAGCATTTATTATGTATACGTAATAAATAAATATTTAAAAAAAAAGATAAATTGAACAAAAATTAAATTTTAAAAAAGTGCTGGTAGGAAGTCCTTCCTTAGAGCTTGTGTTCCATACAGGGAGGATTTGAGATGTACAATAATCTGGAGATCTCTATTTCTCTTCCTCTCATACACACATTAAAAAGAATGAAAGTGCAGAGCATGCATACTTTTGAGAGCTTTTTATATTGAAACAATTCTGTTCCACATTTTACTTCTTAGAAATACACCATGGCACTTTATTAAAGCTGTCTGGTTCTTAATATTCTTCATATATAAAGTTAATTACCAATTGCCAACTTTGCAATTGCTTTGAAATTTCGTGCACAGACAGAAATCGTCAACCTTACCTCCTGGTGGAAGAGACAAGTTTCCGTTTCTTCTGGCAAAAGTGTTGTGGTCACAAATAAACGCTCTTCAACGTCATCCAACCAGGTCGAAGTGGCTGACACGCCATCGTACAATTTCTGCTCTAAGTGGATATTCTGTGTTTTTGCTCCCCCTCCCTGGAAAAGAAGCACACGCGAGATGCACAAAACAGATAAAGAATCAACTTCAATCCAAGTGTAATGATACACACTTGTAACCCCAGCCCTTGGAAAGAGAAGACAGGAGATGAGGAGTTTAAGGTCATTCTCAGATACATAGCCAATGGAGGACAGTTTTGGCTGCTAGAGACCGTGCCTGCAACTCCTCTACTCCCAACACATCTTTCAATTAAAAACAAATCAATTATGGTGCTTCAAAAATCACAGAGAAATACCAAGCAAAATGAAATTCAGGAATCAGCACCTTTAGGCCCGAACACTCATCACTAGAGCTGGGCAACAACAGTCATGTGCAGAGGTGGAACAACTTTGCAGGGAACAAAAGAACCCATCCCAGAAAGACAAGACCAAGACTAGCCCGTGATGGCACAGCTGTACCTGTGACGATGCCTCCTCGAAGGCCTGGTTCAGTCCATCCAGCAAGGACGTCACCGAAGACTTATCTTGAGTCTGGGCTTCCCCTCTGTACAGTGGCACCCCGGCCAGGAGTCTGTTGGGGCTGCTATAGAGCTGCAAGCAAACAGGGGCAGCTTACTTAAGAGTAGGTGAGCAGTGTGTAGCTTTCTAAGTTGGAAGTGTGCATAAGGTAGGTACTAGAAGCCTCATCCAGAGAAATACGAATTTTATAACTTACCATAACATATTACTGAGTACCATGGTCAGATCTAGCAACTACCATGATTTTTAATGATGAAATGGAAACAATAAACAATGGTGGGAATGCCTGAATGTTTACACAGCTACCCCTGAGATGTCTTCCCAGCTTTATCTCTGCCTTTAGAAAATAATTGATCCTAACTATCTGACAAAGACTGCACCTTTTTCTTTTAGCATTCACTTCTTCTCCTCTAACTGCTTTTAGATCCCCCCCCCCATGAGGACCATAGCAAGGACAGGCATTCAAATGCTTTGGGGACATCGCCAGTCAAACACAGTCCTATAATTTCTCAAACACACTTCATCCTCATTTTTTACGGCTGACTGCCGATCAACCTGTGAGCATGCCAGGATCCTCCGGCCTGTAGCTTGGACATCTGTGACCCAGTGCATCTCTATATCATCAACTCTTGCAACCTCGCATGTCGTTTCTGCTATCGTGGCTTTCTACTGTTATTTTCACCTGGCTAGGGCAGCCATGCAGGTGCTAGGGACTGAGCGGACAGGGAGAGGAACAGTAGGCTTAGGCGTCTGTCTAAGGGATAGAAAATAGGTAGGAATAAAATAAGCCTGCAACGAAATGGGTTTATCTGGCATAGAGCAGCCATGAAAGAATGAAGTCTCTAATCCAGGGCTCTACTCTCTGCTTATAGCTAAAACAGCGGGAAAATACTATGGTGTAAAGGCAAGCCAGAAGCCAGACTCAGGGGGTCTACCTCGGAAAGTCTAGCTCTGGATGTGAGAAACTTCTGACCAGGTTTGTAAGGAAGGAAGGGCTAATTCAGGCAAAGGGAGGAGGTCTGTGTGAAGGACAGATTATTAGTGTCAGGGTGGATATGATTCTGGCATGAAAATATCTGACGATGGAGTTCTTTCAGTCAGAGCTGACGACAGCTCCGGCAGAGTCACTGCCCAAAGGCGGACGACCAAGAGGCAGAAGGTCTGGCCTGCAAGGTGCTGAAGCAAGAATGACAAGGATCTCAGGATGCGTGACCACTATTAGGCCATCTCCTCTCAGATATCCCTGCCATTTTGCATCCGCTTTATAGTGCGTGCCTCAACACTCCTATCCACCCCCGTTCAACTACCATCCTTTGTTTCATGTGCACCTAGCTCCTCTGTCCCTCATACAGTCCTAGGCAGAGTGACGGGAACAGCAGATTCTTCAGAACCAACAGGATAGACACTAGAACTTACCCCGCTGGAAAAATCGCTGTCCTGGAGTGACTAGGTGGGCATTGCTAACTCAGAACAGAGCCGCGGCTGTTGGAGGCACCCAGGCATACCGAGGTTCCTGGCTTACTCATCGACCCTCTAAACTCTCAAGCTCCTCTGACCTCCCCCTTGATTCCTGGCTTCAGCAAAGACTGAGTCAATAATTATTACTTCTCTGGAACTTTCTGTTGCCTGTTCAGTTCCCTTGGACTTTGTAAGCTTGGAGGAACCAAGCCGAATATCACACAATATCCATCCCAGGAGCCAGCCTTCCAGATGGGCCAATAACTGCCCTACCTGACCACTGGCTTCCCTTTATTTGCAAGACCCTCTAAGGCTCCAGTGTGTTTCTCATTAAAACCTTCTGAAAATATTCAATACTGGAAGTAACTGTGGAAAGTGGGGTGACCTGGCAGCTTAGTTTCAGATTTGTGGAAATCCTCTTAATATGTATATCCTTGGCTTGCAATGATAATTTTCTTTTTCTTTTCTTTTTTTTTTTTTTTTTTTTTTTTTTTTTTTTTTTTTTTTTTTTTTTTTTTTTTTTTTTTTTTTTTTTTTTTTTTTTTTTTTTTTTTTTTTGGTTTTTCGAGACAGGGTTTCTCTGTGGCTTTGGAGCCTGTCCTGGAACTAGCTCTTGTAGACTAGGCTGGGCTTGAACTCACAGAGATCCGCCTGCCTCTGCCTCCCGAGTGCTGGGATTAAAGGCGTGCGCCACCACCGCCCGGCTTGCAACAATAATTTTCAATGTTGAAAAATTAAATTGAGCTTTAATGGTTCATGCTAATGAGAAAATAGACATTAATCATTTCTGAGGAAAAATACTACATAGAAATCAGATAAATTTTCACATACAAAGACAAGTATTTGGGGGAATGTGAACCATGCCCTGTTATGAAAAATACAGGATGAATAACTTGCTTCATGTTTACTCCAGAATTATTATGAAAATATAGATTACTATTCTGCTTTATGCCCTTAGCATAAGCTGTGTATCTCTTACATTAGTTAATACCTAAAAGCTAAATTTAGGCAGAGTGTGTATGTGGAGGGGTAATTCATGTTTGTAATTTTAGTTCTGGAGAGTCAGAGGTAGAAATATCAGATGTTCAAGGCAACCCTCAGGAACATAGCAAGTTCCAGGGTATGACCTGGTTCACATGAGACCCTGTTCCACAAAACCAAAGGGAAAGAAAGAAAGAAAGAAAGAAAGAAAGAAAGAAAGAAAGAAAGAAAGAAAGAAAATGTTTGATACCACTTGCTCTTGTTCCTGTTCCAGAACATTCTGTAGCAGTTTCTGCTTGGTGCTAAATTCTTGATGTAGACTTTCCCATTTCATTCTCATCTGGTCTTCAGCAAATGATTTTGTCCCTTCCATCCCCAACTCCTGGGATAACACAGCAGGTTTTTCACTATTAGAAGAACAAATAATCTAAGTTTACAATGTGTGAGATAAAAAGAAAGAAGAAAGAAAGGGAGGGAGGGAGGGGAGGAGGGAGGGAGGGAGGAAGGAAGGAAGAAAGGGGAAAAAAAAGAAAATGAGACAGATAACTTATTTGGTATTAATAGACCTGGCCTCAAAAATTGGAAAAGGATTCTTAGTCATTGGCTTGCACCTTAAAAAGTATAAATTAAAATAGAAACATTGAGAAAATAAGCATATTCATCTTCACATATCTGGATCACAAACACTTGAGTATTAAAAATGCATTGAAAATGGCCAAGTGTGAAATAAAATAACTGTAAGCTTCAGAATCAGGAAGTACAGTGTGACCACTAACCAGGGTTCTGTGACAGACAGCCTATAAATTTATTCAAAATCTGGACAATGTTAGTCTAGTGAGAGTTTTTACCATGAGACCAAGGAACATTGAGGACGCACTGTGGAGGGACAGATGAGGGGCTGGAAGCAGTGCTGGGTGAAGGAGTAGGGCTTTCAAAGATAGGAATCTCTGATCTGAGGCTGGGGGGCGGGGTCCGTGGTAGAGCGCTTGCCTTGACATGCATGAGGCCCTGGGTTTCTTCCCCCTCACACAGGAAACAGGACAGGCAAGCAGAATTCCTATGACAGCAGTTAGCATTGTGACACTGGGTACCTTGGGTCACATCTCTGAGCCTCAGTTTTCTCAACATGTGAATGAACATGGCATTCATGGAATGCAGGAGTATTTTGTCTGTTTGTTTCTTGGGGTTTTAAGACACGGTTTCTCTGTGTAGCCTTGGCTGTCCTGGAACTTGCTCTGTAGACCAGGCTGGCTTTAAACTCATAGAGATCCACCTGCCTCTGCCTCCCGAGTGCTGGGATTAAAGGTGTGCGCCACCACCACTTGGCTCACGTTATACAGTTTTGAAAATTAACTAGAACATATGTGACGCTACAGCTATGTGTGATGAATGGAGATCATTCAGTATGTGGGGTTAGTAACCTATGTGTTGACATACACTGACCTTAAAAATCAATATTAAAAAAGTACTTACAGTTGTATGAAACTTTTTAAAAAACACTTTCAAATGGAAAGGAAAGTTTTAAAGCTCCTATGAAAGTAAGATTCCTTATGGTATTTTTTTCTGTGTTTGTTACTGAGTACCCATCTCCATTCATTGGGTTTGCATGAAAATTCAGTATCAAACCAAGGGAGCAGTTACCGTCCAGATTCTTCTATTTTCTGAGTGACATATATAAAAACAGAGCAATTAGACTTCAGTTAGAATGTGTTCTTTTCATTTCTCATGGGAAAATATTCTCTCGTGTCAACGAATTCTCAGTTGGTTTTCCTTTGTAGCCTTAGAAATAACTAGAGATTGCCCAGAGCCTGTGAACTGGTCTCCATTGCACTGAAGGATAGTTTCTCTAAGGAATTTTTATAACCATCAAAAAATGTGTGAGTTGTATTTTTTAAGTGAATCTTCCACAGAAAGCTAGCATTGCAGGACAAATTTCTTTTTTCATGAGAATAATATTTGGAGATACGACTTGTCGATGTTTATCTGCCATTTGGGTTCCAGCCAACGCTGGAGGCCGGGGGGGGGGGGAGCGGGGAACAGCAGCAACTTTTTTTTGTTTGTTTGTTTTAACCACAAAAAAAAAATTGCACAAGATTCCCACAGCTCTTTTGTGGAACCAATTGTCTGCCAAGCAGGCAGCACAGACAGTCTTCTATGTAAAGACAGAGAACGGAAAGAACGTGAGAAACCTCAGAGGGCCTGGGAGCGAGTAGAGGGGTGAAGAGACGCCCTGCTCTGGCAGCCTGGAGAAGTGTCCCCTTGTCCGGGGCTTTACCACTGATGTATCTTAAAGGCCTTAATTCAAACCCTGTCCTGCTTCAGATTTTAGAAGGAATTTTTCTTTGTATCATTATCAGAACGTTTTTGCAATGCTGGTTGCTGCTTATTATTCTAACTCTATTAATAAGCGAGCCAAGGTCCCCAGGCGAGTGGCTCAGCAGACAGGTATGTCCCACGGCTACGGTCCCTTCAACTTTCCATCTGTGAATACTCCACATTTTCTTCTCTACTAGTTCATCTCTCTGTGAGACTTTCAAAATGTCCATTCCAAACCAGGTCTCCAGGCTCCAAAATTTTACAGGTAGAAATTAGAAGGGAGAGACTTGTTAAGAGGCCACACTACTTAATCTGCTCATGTTCTGGGTGAGTTCTTGAGAGGAAAATGCTCTGTGGTTAGGTATAGTCACCAGTTGGAAATACTATAGATCCAATTTGATATCACGTTTCTCATTTGACTCAGAAAATGGGTGTCCCTGGAATAGAGTTGGCCTCCAGGAAGGCAAACTCATTAGTCATTATTATTAGCCATTTTTCTGCCCACACAACCAAATGCCTGGCAGTGTGGGAACATTTAATATCGCAAAGTGGGGGTACCTTGTGTGGAAGATTGGAAAAATTGACCGGAGTGGGAGGTTCAGTTTTTCAAATGACAGGGAAACACGACAGGGAGAGAAAGCTGCAGACTTTCAGAACATACCCAAGCCCCCCTGAGCCATCCGTGGCAGAATGCTGGGTCAGAATCTCCTCTCCACGGCTAGCGACTGACCGGAGAAGGCTCTTCTGTTCAGCTAGCTCCTGTTCGAACTCCTGCACAAACGCAAACACAACTGTCACCTTAGAGGACTGTCTACCATCACTGTCACTGCTTTCTAGCTACAGAACATCAGGAGCTTGAACAACTGTAAATCTGAGCACAGGGTAAAAGACACAGCCTGGGCAAATTCTCCTCCTCTAGGGAAAAAAAAAAAAAGCATCAGGAACAGAAAATTTTTGCTGGACAATGGTGCCCCCATGTGGCCAAAGATGTTCCTTTCTTTCAGAGTGAATGCTGCCTTGAGCTAGCCAGAACACAAAAGTCTTCAACTTTATTAGCTGCATTATCAGGGGATGTGATCTGACCTTTTACTCATTCACAGTAAATTTGCTTAAGTTTGAGTTCTAGACAGGAGAAATAGTTAAGTGTGCCTTTTACACGGAGTTAGTGTCTCCAAACGAATTAATCAACAGAAATCACTTGTATCATAACCATTTATGATCTGATCTCGTGAGGAATCTACTCAAAAGTATAAAAACACATTTCATGTCTTTAAAAATATGCATTCCAGAGCTCTGCCCATTCTCAGAGGCCTTCCTGGGACTTCACAACTATCATAGAATAGATGTAAACAAGGTCAAATCAGAAAGCAAAGTGGCCCCAAGGAGGCTGCTTACAGCTGAACCTTATGGTATAACCTTAAACACAGACTGGCTTCCCAATGACCGGTCATCCCATCATCCCATCAGTTATGGAGAAGCACGGCAAAAAGGCTAGTTATGCCCCGCTTCATTCGGAAATGAGGTAAAGTCGATCAGTGAGGAGCTGTGACGAGGCTAGGGGTGTCATCCAAGGCCTGGCCTGGCTTCCATTCCCAGAACTGAAAACAAAACAAAACTAGATCCGCAAAAACCTTGACTGTGGAAACAACCCACTCAAGTTCTTCTCACGGCAGAGCTGCCATCTAGAGGAAGGTAGGAGATGCTTTACTTTCTGTTGCTGGAGGCTGCTCTGCCGCTGAAGGGTCCGTGTGGTACGGGCTTGGGCCAGCCATTCCTGTACTCCAGGGCTCTGAGTAGCTGTGAGGTCAACATTGGCCTCTTCTTTCTCTTGTGTGGCTCCCTGCTTTGGATGAGAGAAGAAGAGAATCAAGGGCCAAGCCACCCACAAGAAAACCTCACCCCAGTGGAGAGAGGACTCCTCCGGTGTGGTTTGCATGACTTCAAACCACCACTGTCTGGACATGATACCACGTATTTTTAAAAGATGGTAACACAAAACACATCTAAGTTGTGTTTTTAGTTGTGACAGTTTTAGGGACAAGAAGAATAAATAGATTATGCCCAGAAGCATTTACAGGGAAGCCTATCTTTTTCCAAAGTAGTTATCAAATATTTCTAATTTTTTTTCCACATAAAACATAAAACACCCCTCTTATAAACTGTTTTAAATCACACAAAGGTAAAATGTTACCCAGATAATCATTACATGTCAAGGTTTGCTGTCCTTTCTCTAAAAGCTTCACCTTGCCACCATCTTGCCCAGGTCACATGGTATCCACAATGGGTACAATAGTAAGTACTTGCTTCCCAAAGAGTTTTCTAGAAGATTGTCAACCAAAGAGATCAATGCCTTTGAGAAACAGGAAGTCCATAGCCGAGTTTACATCCTAGAACTCAGGAAGAGCAAAGCACAATGACTAATCACGGCTATCAGCTTGGCTGGGTGGAGGGGACCGAGGAGAATAGTAAGGCACACTTCTCCGTGTGTCTGTAGGGCATGAGGGCTCCAACCTAATCCATGGTTTTAAACCACCCGTGGATTCAAAACCTAAAAAGACAATTAGGAAGTAGTAGAACCAACCAAAAAGTAGCCCAGTTATGGGAAGAGTGACATTGGTGTCATTTGAAGGGTACATCTTGGTCCAGGTCCTATCCTAGTACTCTTTCTCTCTCTCTCTCTCTCTCTCTCTCTCTCTCTCTCTCTCTCTCTCTCTCTCTCTCTCTCTCTTTTGACTTTGCCATGCCCATAGGCCATGATGTCTTTGCCTTGCCACTAATGCTGACATGAGACCATGGAGTCAAACTTCTGGAAACATGAGCAAAAATCTTTCATCCTTAATGTTCTTTCTGTCATTCATCTAGTCATGGTACTGAAACGTTTAGCAACACGCAACAAGAGCTTCTAACATGGCCGAACATCCTCTGCCCTCTACCCCAGCCTCGCCTCTTCAACTGGTCTTTCAAGAGTTGCAGGAAGTGGTCAACCACCAGAGCAATTCTCCTAGCACTTCAGGAGGCAGGAAGCCTTAGCCCACCCCCACCTCCGCCCACCTCCGACGGCAGTGCATTGCATAAGACGGCAGCACTAGCTCAATGCAGTGGGTTAAAATATAAAGAAAGGACAAAAGGAAAAGAGGACATGGAGTTGGGGCAGGGGAGGAGTTTTGAGGGCCCTAGGGCAGTTGAGGACCTGAGTAAGAAGTGAGCATGATCAAGAAATATTGTACACTGTGTATATGTATAAAGTTTCAAAGATTAAGTAAAATTATAAAAAGATATAAAAATTAAAAATATAAAAAGCTTGTAAAATAAAGTAGAAAGAAAGAAGAGTGCGGCTTCAGGCTCCACCTATGAATCCCCTAGACTTGAGTTAATTCTAGGACTCTTGACTTGTGAATGTCTGCTATTCAAAGAAATCTATTTATATATTTCTGTACAATAAATAGGTCCTGGTGGCCTGGAGGCAAAGACAGATTTCTTTGAGTTCAAGGCCAGCCTGTTCTACAGTAAGTTCCAGGACAGCCAGAGCTACGTAATAAACACATAGTGCCCCATCCCGCCCACCCCCAAACAACAAATAGCTCCTGTTCAAACAAGACTTTTCAACGACATTAAAATTAGCATAATAGAGTGTCAATCAACTGTGGGCACAGCACTTGCCACCCTACAAATTCAAGAAGTTACCTGGGAGGTTCTAAGGGGGCTTGGTGTGACAATTACATGTGACAATCCTAAAATATGCTGTGTCCTCTCTCTATGTCATGATCACTCCACCTACCCACTGCTTCATGGCTGCTTTGGTACAGTTTGGCTAGGGAAAAAGCGAGAAAGCGGTTACTTATCACCCATGCAACCTTCTTGTCTCATTATCCTAATGGGATGCGAAAGGCCACACCAGTCCCATTCTTTCCACTGAGACTAGGGGAAAGTCAACACCTTTCTTTCTGCTCACCCATATTTATTGATTTATTGTTTGCTTGTTTGTAATTAAATATTTTACTTTATTATTAATATTTTTTTCAAGACAGGATTTCTTGAAACATTCCTAACTGTCCTCGAACTCACTCTGTAGACCAGGCTGCCCTTGAACTCACAGAGATCTGCCTGCCTCTGCCTCCTGAGTGCTGGGATTAAAGGTGTGCGCCACCACTGCCCAGCCCCATATTTATATGTGAACAGGTGGATCAGATATTTTTTATACTATTCAGTCATTGATTATATATGCATGAGACACTGCTCTTGGAGGTCAGTGTACTTTGCCAAGAAGCAGCCACACAAGGTGTTAGCCTCCAGGCATTTACACCAGCCTGCTCTTGGGGGACCTAGCAGGACACATGTAGCTACTGCAGTCACTAGGTTGAGAGCGTTCCCTATGTGCATGTGCCATAGTCCCTTCTAAAAGGCAAACCCTTCTTTTTTTCTTCTGCTCTTGCTCAAAGGCCTCCTCTGCACCTGCCCTCCATAAACCTCCCATGTGAGCTCTGTTGCATGATGTGACTTTGTGGTGGCCCATGGCTCCAACCTGCCAAGGTTGCCTTTTGCCGCTTAACTACCAAACAAGGACCTCCATGGGGATGCAGACAACTGACCAACGTCCAGGAAGGGCTGGGTACCCTACAAGGGCCAGAAGGGAGGGAAAGGAGGCAAAGGCAGACAGTGATAGGAAAGGCTTGCTAGGCTGTTCTGAAAGCATTTTCAGAGGAGGACAGCTGCTGGGAGCAAGGAAAAGTAAGAAACCTAGAACAGAATAAGGGAGGGTATCCCAGAACAGGTCCCACACAGAAACATAATTGAGAAGTTGGGCAGTGGTGGTGACACCTTTAATCCCAGCACTCAGGACACAGAGGCAAGTGGATCTCTGTGAGTTCGAGGCCAGCCTGGTCTACGGAGTGAGTTCCCAGACAGGCCCCAAAGAGAAACCCTGTCTTGAAAAACCAAAAATAAAAAAAAGAAAGAAAGAAAAGAAAGAAAAGAAAGAAAGAAAGAAAGAAAGAAAGAAAGAAAGAAAGAAAGAAAGAAATGTAATTGAAACAACAGCATGGAAGAGGCCACCAGAGTCTAATGAGGGGAGAGCTAGGTCACCCAGCTCTGAGACAGACACTCCACTGTCCCTTGTTTCCCCCAAGTAGGCCAGCAGAGAGAGTCTACCACTCCAGTTCATACAGCCTATCTATGGAGGCCCTGCTTTCTCTCTAAGATCCAGCAGTCTAACTCACCACTCCAGGGAGAGAGCTTTGGTTTTCTATACTTGTGTTTCTTTCCTCCAAACTCATAATTCATGGTTTGAGAGGAGGGAGCCTCAATCGAGAAAATACCTCCATAGGATAAAGCTGTAAACACATCTGTGCACCATTTTCTTAATTAGTGACTGATGTGGGAGGGCCCAGCCCATTGTGGGTGGTGCCACCTCTGGGCAAGTGGTTCTGAGTGCTATACAAGTCACAGTGAGCAAGCAAGGACTCGGCCTCACTATCACTCCCTGCCTCTGGGTTCCTGTCCTGATTGAGTTCCTACTCTCAATGCTAGAATGTGACTCACAATGTGGTGCAGGAGAACAATTCTATATCTGTCAATTATGTTTTAAATAAACGCTGATTGGTTGGTAGCCAGGCAGGAAGTATAGGCAGGAAAACCAGACAGGAAGTAGAGGTGGCACAATAAGAATAGGAGAATTCTGGGAAGCAGGAAGCTTCCCTCTCACTCCTACCCAGACCACTGAAGAAGCAGGATGTGACCTGCCCTGCTGAAAAAGGTACCAAGCCATGTGGCTAACAGAGATAAGGATAACAGGTTAATATAAGCTATAAGATCTAATAAGAATCCTGAGCTAATGGGCCAATCAGTTTATCATTAATATAGAGTCTCTGTGTGATTTTCACTGGGACTAAATGGCTGGGAGGACCGGGTGGGACATAAACCCCAACAAACCCGTCCTCATGCTACAGAATGGCACCCACATGGATAACTGCATCCACAGAAAGCCTGAGAAAGCTTGGGAAAGAATAGAGTAAAGCATGTTGTCTTGGTAGCAGCAATTTCTTGGGTCTGCTCTGCTTGCTAGAGGCAAGCAAGCGTTCTCATCTAGGAGAGGCTTCCTGACTCAGCTTTAGCTGCAAAACCTTGCAGCTCTTTTAAGAGGTCCTGCCACAAAACACTTAAATGGTGTTGATAAAAGCTGACCACATGCTTTTTGGTTTTCAGCCATAGCAAGAAAAAAGCCACACTGTTTTAAAATGCCAGCTTTCTGGACCATCCTGCCAGGGCAAACTCTGACTCTTTCAGGCAAGCAGTCTGACTATGGAGCATTTGAGTATGGTTTTTGAGCACACTACTGCAGCTTGCTTGCTGGCAGGGACCTTGAAATGCCATAGAGTTGTGGCAGTGAACATGGCTCTGGCCGGTGCCTCAGCCATGAGGCTGCAATCTCATAAAGCTAAGGAATGGGCTGGATCCAGCTATCAAAGCCATGGCTTTAATCCTACCCATATTGCTTGGTAAATTAAAGACTCATGTAGTCAGAAAAAGAGAGATATACAGTAAAGAGAGATTCAAAGTCAAAGAAAACCTCTAAATGTTTTACAGTGTGTTAAAAATCTTTGCAGGCTAAAGGTTAAAGTTCTTAAAGTAAAAAAGAAAGAAAGAGAGTAGTTAGGTGTGGTGGTACACACCTTTAATCTCAACAGTTGGGAGGCAGAGGTAGACTGACCTCTGTGACTTCAAGGTGTGGTATCACACACCTTTAATCACAAAGCTTGGGAGGCAGAGGCAGACAGATCTTGGTGAGTTCAAGGATAGCCTGTCTACAGAGGGAGTTCCAGGACAAAGATACACAGAGAACCTGTCTCAAAAAGCCAAAAATTAAAAATAAAAGAAATAGAGTTTAAAATAAAGCTGCATAAAGATGGAAAACACACAGAGAATCTGGATACTATATGTTATTATGCTCTCTTTGACTTGTTTGAATGCTGAGGAAGGAGCAACAGTTGCTAAAAGATATTTGCTTATGAATGCTGCTGAATTAATCCAAAATAGGTATTTTGAAAATACCCTGACTTCAAAGTTGAAGTCAAAGGTATGTTACTTTGGAGAAGAGATTTTGCTTTTGTTTCCACAGGAAATGAGAGGCTGTGGATTCATTCTCAGTTAAGAAAAATTAGGTTTGATCAAGGAAGACCATCTGAGAAATCTCCAGTAGGAACAGATCGCCCAGATGTTAGAGTTCTATATCCAGAAGAGGTTCAAGACTGCTGCCTGAGATGATCAAGCCTCACAGGATACTCCAGTCAGGACTTGATCATAATTCAAAATTTTCTTTAGGTCCCCATAAGATTATCAGCGCCCCCAACCAGCTGGAAGTAGCTTGGAATACTCCGCCTACATTCACAAAAAATGGACTATGGATATTTTCCTTTGGTTAAAAAAAAAAGAGAGAGGGGGAAGTGGTGCAGGAGAACAATTCTATATCTGTTAATTATGTTTTAAATAAACACTGATTGGTTGGTAGCCAGGCAGGAAGTATAGGCGGGAAAACCAGACAGGAAGTAGAGGTGGCACAATAAGAATAGGAGAATTCTGGGAAGCAGGAAGCTCCCCCTGCACTCCTGCCCAGACCACCGAAGAAGCAGGACGTGACCTGCCCCACTGAAAAAGGTACCGAGCCATGTGGCTAACATAGATAAGAATAATGGGTTAATATAACTCATAAGAACTAATACTTAGCCTGAGCTAATGGGCCAATCAGTTTATATCTTATGGAGACCTCTGTGTGATTTTCTTTGGGACCTAATGACTGTAGGACCTGGTGGGAGGACAGAAACCAACCAGGCCTTCATGCTACAAAGAGGTATAAGCCAAATAAGTCCTTTCATCCCCAAGTGGCTTTGGTCCTGGTGTTTCATCAAAGGCAATAGAAGAATGACAGAGACAACATGACTCTATCTTTGTCTCTGCCCCTTTGGTGTTACTGTTCGATAATGAAGCAAGCCATCAAATGCAGAAGGAATGTTCGACAGCCTCATGTGAGCTCCTTTGTACTGGGCATGCATTTTCTTTCCCTTAGCAGGATCCAGCTTCCCAATCAGAAATGTTGGATCAGATAGAACAACATGAGTGTGCTTGGCTTAAAAGATGCTATTTACATGCTATTTGTATCTTGCAAGCAATGTGTTTGGAGTGGGTGACTCATCACGCCTCGTTCACTAAATGCCCCTCCTTCCCAGGAATTTCTCCCAGTGATAAATAGTTATGAGTTTAGGTGAGTAGGCTTCTGGCACAGGCGATTGAGGAGTACCACCATTGCAGAATCAGCTCTCAGAGACCCTGGCTCCTTCAGGGAAGGGAGGAACAGCAACTTAGAAGCCTTGCAGAATGACAATAAGAGACACACAGTGACACCCCAAGGAGTCAGCACACCAGACTGAGTCCCCAGTCACAGATGTTCCAGCTATAAAATACTGGTCTTGGCGGCCGTGACCTTCTTTATCTTCCCCACTGGGATCCAGGCCACATCCTCTCTGCTATTGAATTCAGCCAAGGTCTGTTTCCCAGAACCCATCTGGAAGTTCCCCTTGGAGACGCCTTTCAGGCCATAGAACCCACTCACACTTCTACTTGGGTTATTCTCCATGGACTGCCAGTGCATGTTCCAAATCACCAAAGAAAGCCTGGGCTTGTGAAAAATAACAGCTGTGAGCCCTCACCACCTTTACATACACAGATGGACTTTTCGATTCTAAGAACTCATCTGTCTGGCTGAGCAAGCCTACAGTTTCAGATGAAGAAAGGAAAAAGAAAATAAGACAGCATTAAAAACTGCATCTTAGTATGTGTTTTCTGTGTATTTATACTTGGTTTGTTTGTTAACAGACTTTTCTGACTCAGTCATTTTAAAAGCTAAGACTTGAACCTCAGCAAGCAAAAGTGACTACGAATCCAGTTCATATTTCAGCTCTTTCCCCTTGGGGTGAGGTGGTACTGGCAGGGGAATGCAAGCCAGGAAACTGTTTTCCAGGGGTCTGAGAAAGGCTTTCCCTTCTGCCTAGGTAGGAGCAAGTGTGGTAGAGACTCACTGGGTGGGGCTACCTGGGAAGTTTGTTTTGGAAAAGTAGGACAGTTACCACTCTTCTGGAATGTTCCCTGGAAGAGCAGAGAGAATTGGGAAATGCTAAACCCAAGAAGAACTGCTTCTTCATATGGCAACTTACTATTTTTTTTTATTTATGTGCATTGTTGTTTTGCCTGCATGTGTGTCTGTGTGAGGGTATTGGATCCCCCTGAAACTGGAGTTACAGACAGCTGTGAGCTGCCATGTGGGTGCTGGGAACTGAACCTGGGTCCTCTGGAAGAAAAGTCAGTGCTCTTAACCACTGAGCCATCTCTCCAGCCCTGCAGTTTGCTATTTATTTGGGGTGAACTCTATGCTACTTCCATTGGTGACATTGTGTAAAATGACATAAGCCTATTATGAAGACAGCCATCTTGAAATTCAAGAAATATTTTCACAGGTCCCTAAGTCTACATTTCTTCATGTCTGTCTGGGAGAAAGGGAGAGATTGAGTCTGCACTGATATCCATGGTAGTTCACTTTGTAAAACAACAAAATAAATGGAGCAAAAAAGGATTATACTCCACACATATACAACAGCATTGAGAAACAAGGGTTAAGAGTGTAGCTCAGGGGCACAGAGGATGCTGAGATCCACAGGGCATTTGATCCTGGGGTAGGGGACCAAAGGAAGGATGGAAAGGCAGAAGAAAGAAAGAAGAGAATGGAAGAGCTCCCTGTGCCCCTATGCTCTGTGCCAGGACTACCTCCTATTTGTCCTCCAGCTTCTTCCCAGCCCACTGTGGGTAGGGACTAAGTATGTGACTCCTCTATTCCCCAACAGTGGCCTCTACTTCTCTCACCCTTAGCTGTGGTGCTGTACCAGGCCCTTCCTTAGCACTGAAACCTGATCCCTACTGTGATGCTAAATGGCAGAACCTTGGGAGGTGACTGCCCTGGCAGTTATCTTTGTTATAAAGGGAATCCCAGAGAGCCAGCTAGCCTCTCCCTCCACATAGGACACAGGGAGAAATGGCATCTATGAGTCAGAGCAAGATCCCTCACTGGACACTGAAGCAGCTGGCATCTTCATCTGAGACCAGATTCTAGAACAGTATGTTTTCTGTTTGTGAACTACTCAGGGGAAATTTTGCTATAGCAAACTAAACCATTTAAGACATAGTTTAATTTTATTTGTTCCTGTTACTCTGCTCCAGCCACACCGGCTTTGGCAGATCAGATTGATCCTCCCTGGCGGTCTTCACAGTGGCTTCCCCTTTGGCTGGAATGTTCACGTACACACACACACACACACACACACACACACACACACACACCCTGTCCACTCCTTCAAGGTGAGTTCCAGGTTACATAGCTACAGAGCAAGATCCTATTAAAAGAGAGGGGAAAAGAGACAGAGAAGGAGGACAGGACAAATGTTCTAAAATAAAAGTTGACACCAGTCACCTATCACAACAAACATAAATGGGTTAAACATGCCCTTTAAAAGTGCGAGGCAAAGCGAGGAGGTGGTGGCACATGGCTTTGATCCCAGCACTCGGGAGTCAGAGGCAGGTGGATCTCTGTGAGTTTGAGGTCAGCCTAGTCTACAAAGAGAATTCCAAGCTAGCCAGAGCTGTTAGACAGAGAAACCCTGTCATGGGAGTGGGGGTGGGGTTAGAGTGAGACCAATGTCTACAACCAATGACTAGAGTCAGATGATCTTTATAAGAAAAAAAAGGGGGGGGCTGGAGAGATGGCTCAGCGGTTAAGATCACTGGCTGCTCTTCCAGAGGTCCTGAGATCAATTCCCAGCAACCACATGGTGGCTCACAGCTGTCTATAATGAGATCTGGTGCCCTCTTCTGGCCTGCAGGCACACATGGAAGGAATGTTGTATATATAATAAATAAATAAATCTTAAAAAAAAAGAAGAAAAAGCCTAAAACGTAAGGACATACAGAAGCTGAAATCAAAACAAAGTTAAGAGGTAGGCCAGGTAAACAATGCCCAGAAAACTCCAGCAATGTAAAAGAAAATTGTCCATCAGAAGTCACAGTGGAAAGATTCATTCACCTGGTGTAAGAGAAGGTCTGAATGCAGGAACTACATAAGGCAGAAGGAAGATATCTAGAATATATCTCGAGAGTAGACTGTAAGAGGAATCCAAAAGAAAAGCAACTTTGTCTCAGTAGAACTACACCCCCAGATCTCTGTGGTCAATCAATGCTAACAGCATCACCGGAAATGCAGACCGAAGGAGGAGCGTAAACAGACAGACATACTGACATATTACGGGAAGCCAAGTGCAAACATGTGTGAGCTTCAGCCTCCAACAGTCTCTCTCCTCGGCCACTGATAGAGAAGCACGAGGTGAGTGTGTCACAAATGCTGCATAGGGTTTTGGGCAGCAACGCTCACCTGCATGCTGAGCTGTCTGTCATGCAGGGCCCTCTGTAGCTCCAAGAGGCTCCCTTTGAGCAGCCTCAGCTTCGCGGCCAGCTGCTCTGCCTCATCCTTCGTATGAGCCTTGCCCTCCAACAACAGGTTCTCGTTGTGCACAGACAGCTGCGACAGGGCCACCACTTTCTGTTCTATTTCCACCAGCATGCTCTGGAACGAGAGGACAAGGACTCGTGGGCTCCTGGAGACTGTTTCCAAACACAGCCTGCTGTGGTCATCGCACAAGCAGGTGTCCATGGCTTTTTCAACTTTAAAGATTAGGGTATACACCTTTGGGGGAAAATTACCTGTACTTCTTACCTTTAAACAAAAATTAGATACTTTATAATTAAAAAATTAGATATTTTATAATTAAAAATACATTGGAAAAGACATATGGTATAGCCAACAAGCACAAAGAAAGAGCCACTGCCTGAATGTTAAACCTTTATTAGTCTTGTTATTCTAGTATTAGATTACCAATATTAGTAAAATTATCACACAATCAATTTCTTCTTTGTCAATTTAAAAAGGAATTTCTTTCAACGCACTGATTTTGAAGACCAGGCTCCCTAAGAACTCCCAATCCTCCTGTGTCAGCAGTCTCTTTCTGGTCATTCTCCCCATTTTCTTTTGAAAAATATGATATAGCTTTGATCTTATATTTTATTTTGCTCTAGGAAATTAAGATTATTGCCATTCCATCAACTCCTAAGAATAATATTTCATACCAAAGAAGTAAAACCAATGTAAGAGCCATACTCTCACTAAAATGGGATTAAAGGATGATGCCCAAAGGCTTGTTTCTGAGAACTGAATATATTTCTGGGCAGGGTAGGTCTGGCATCATGCTGAGGGTTCATAATACCTTTTGAGGCCCAAGAAAATGTTTACTCTTATTTTCTTTCTAAAATCAAAGAAATCAAGGGATGCTAGCCTGCATGAGTCCCTAGGTTTGAATTAAATAGGTGTGCCAGTGCAGGTTCAGAGTGTGGAGTCAGGAGAATACAGAGTTCAAGGTCATTCTTGGCTACCTAGTAAGTTCAAGGGCTACATAAGCTTCTCTCTCAAAAGAAAAGGAAAAGAAAGGAGAGGAAAAGAATACAAAAGAGGTTAGAAAAATTATAATTAATACATTATGTATTATTTACTATTAATAATTAATTATTAATTAATACAATAATAAATTCAATGCAGATTTTATAAGTCTACATGGTCCTTTCCATCATGGGGAAAAAAGGTCTCACATTAGCAAAGTCTCCACACCCACAAAAGTCATCCTGTGTCTCCAATTTTTCTTCTTTTTTTTTCTTTTTTTCTCATGAGACAGGGTCTTAGCACATAACCTTGGCTCACCTGGAACTCTCCATGTAGACCAGACTGGCATTCAGCTCCTAGGGATCCTCCTGTATTGTCTCCCAGATACTGGGATTAAAGGTATACACCACTCTGCCTAACATGTAACTCCAATCCATGTGACACACAGTTATAATTGTGAAGCAAATGGTTTAATTCTAGATTTTAAATTCTTGAGATTTTCTTTAACGTTCTCATTTTCACTGCATTACTGTCTATATTTTTTAATTTTTTAAAATTTATTTATTATGTATATAGTGTTCTGGGCACCAGATCTCATTATATAGATGGGTGTGAGCCATCATGTGGTTGCTGGGAATTGAACTCAGGACCTGTGGAACAGCAGTCAGATCTCTTAACCTCTGAGACATCTCTCCAGCCCCCCGTATATATTTTAAAAGACCTAAAAATAAACATTAGATTTGGAAAATCAGTTTGATTAGTTTGCTTAGTTTCAATGCCATATGCTTCTAATTCCTTAAACACTATGAAAACACATTTTGCTCCTTTATAGATATTCTGAGCTCTTTGTCAGAATGTCAGCTACATTACAGGTTTGTGAATTTCTTTGAAGACATATATATCTACAAGTAGGAGTGGCAACAACAATATCACACAGGTCTGAAATACTAGTTTGAGTGTTAAGTTTAAGCCCTAATAGGAAATGTTTAAAACAGATGCATGCCTCAACTTCTGACAGTAGAAAAGAGGCTAGGAATAAGAATAGAAATAATAGGAAACCGCTTCCATCTAGTCCTTCCGTCTCCATCAAGCCAGCGAACAATGCTGCTGATAAACAGAGAGGAGTCTGAAGGCACTGCATGATCTAAGTGATAAGGACCAATACCATAAGCCTCAAAATATGAATAAGAAAGACCACTGTGGGATACTAATACATTAAGAAAGTAGATTTAATTAGTTAATGCTGTTGGCAGATCTCTTTTGATGCCACATAAGTGAAATATGAAATTGTGCTCACTGATATTTAGCCATGCTGATTGGGGCATGGTTCTCTGGAATCCTCTATTCACATTTTTTTTTCATTTCATTGTTTTAGTGTATGGGTTCTTGATGCCATGTATGTCTGTGCACTGGTTGCATGCAGTGCCCGACAAGGCCAGAAGAGGGCATCATATCCCGAGACTAGAATTAAAGATGAAAGCGATATGTGGCCTTGGAATTGAACTCCGGTCCTCCAGGAGATCAGCCAGTGTCCCATTAACTGCTGAGCCATCTCCCTGGTCCCTTAAATGAAATATTTCAAGCCTATTTCACTCACATGTGAAGTATAATATGTTAATAATCATGCAGTTTGATGATGGAAACATGCAAGTTCACTGTTTCCTGCTGTATTAGACCTGGAATGCCCCTTACAGGCTGGCATGTTAAGAGCTTGGTCCTCAGCTTGGTGCTATTCAAAGGTGACAGAAGTCTTTGGGAAGTGAAGTCTTGTGGGGGATTTTAGATGCTTTGTTTAAGTGGATTACGGATGTTTATCATTCTCTTTTGTTCCAAGCAATGAGATGGGCAGGCCTCTTCCATGTGCCCCCACGATGCACTGTGCTGTCGAAATCAATGCTCGAATGCATGGGTGAGTCCTCTCAACAGCACAGAATAATACTTTCTTCTTTTTAAGTCTTTTATCTCATGGACCTTGTTACAGTAGCAAGAAGCCAGCACAAGCATCCATAATACATAGCACAAGCATCCATAATATGCAATAAGAAAGAAACCTCTGGGGCCTGGAGAGATGGCTCAGGGGTTAAGAGCACTGGTTGCTGTTCCAGAGGTCCTGAGTTCAATTCCCAGTGACCACATGGTGGCAGAAAGAAAGAAAGAAAGAAAGAAAGAAAGAAAGAAAGAAAGAAACAAACAAACAAACAAACCTCTGTGTGCGCTAGGGTTATAGCAGCCAGCACAAACATCCATAATACGCAATAAGAAAGAAACCTTGCCAGGCAGTGGTGGCGCATGCCTTTAATCCCAGCACTTGGGAGGCAGAGGCAGGCGGATCTCTGTGAGTTTGAGGCCAGCCTGGTCTACAGAGCTAGTTTCAGGACAGGCACCAAAGCTACAGAGAAACCCTGTCTCGAGAAAACAAACAAAAAACAAAGAAAGAAACCTCTGTGTGTGATAGGGTTGTAGCTCAGTGGTGCAGACCTGGCCTAGCACACATGAAGCCCTAAATTTAATCTCTGTTACTTCTTGAGAAAAAAAAAAGAAAGGAAGGAAGGAAGAAAGAAAAGAGGGAGGGAAATAAGGAGGGAGGAAAGAAAGGAAGGAAGGAAGGAAGGAAGGAAGGAAGGAAGGAAGGAAGGAAGGAAGGAAGGAAGAGGAGAGAGAAAAACCACTGACCTGAGATTGACAACACTTTAAATAGAAGCTGGGGGATGCGGTTCAGTAATAAAGTGCCTAAATTTCATTCCCAGCATCAAACCAAAGCTCAAACCAAGCCAAAAACAAACAAACAAACAAAACACCTTTATAAAACATCTCTTAAGCTTTATAATCTTTATGAGACTCCCTCTTACTGACAGGGAAGAAAGCACACCGCACATCTGGAAAGACAAGGCACACTGTCTTCCTAACGATGGCGGTTGTTGAAGGTTTCCAAGAACCACATGAGGACTAGACACCCATGGAGGCCTCTGATCACACGCATTCAGTGCAACTCCTCGACTCTAATTCTTCTGAGTTTCTATTTCTTTTTAGCCATTAAACATAGATGCTATAAATACTTGGGTATCTACAGTCTTCTAAAACGGTAGCCAAAGCACCGAAAGTTTGGCCATGCTTGGCAGTGCATACTTGTACTCTCAGCCCCGGGGTTAGTGGGAGGCAGGAACATCATGAACCCCAGGCCAACCTACTCTACCTTTTTGAGAATCTGCTTTACGAGAGAAAAATAGTCTGACGGTGGTGGCACACGCCTTTAATCCCAGCACTCAGGAGGCAGAGGCTGGAGGATCTTTGTCAGCTCGAGGCCAGCCTGGGCTACAAGAGCTAGTTCCAGGACAGGCTCCAAAGCTACAGAGAAACCCTGTCCCGAGAAAAAAAAAAAGACAAAAATAAACTGGATATGGTGTGCATTATCTGCAATCTTGTATAAAGAAGCCTGAGACAGGGGAATTACCATGAGTCTGAGGCCAGACAATGCATTCCGGGTCGGCAGGGCTACAAAGTAAGACTCAAAGAAATATAAAAGAAGAAAGCTTTGCTCTCGAGTACTGGGGTTACAGACTTAGAAATGTAAGCTGCTCTGCTGAAGTTTTCTTCAAAAAAAGATTTTATTTTTACTATTTTCATTATGAAAATGCGTGTATGTGCCCATGAGTGCAGATCTCCATGGAGGCTAGCTGCACTGGAGCCCCTGGAGGCTAGAGGCTGCATTGGAGCCCCTGGAAGCTAGCAGCTGCATTGGAGCACCTGGAGGCTGGCCACATTGGAGCCCCTGGAGGCTGGCCGCATTGGAGCCCCTGGAGGTTAGCGGCTGCATTGGAGCCCTGGAGGCTAGAGGCTGCATTGGAGCCCCTGGAGGCTGGCCACATTGGAGCCCCTGGAGGCTAGCGGCTGCATTGGAGCCCCTGGAGGCTAGCGGCTGCATTGGAGCACCTGGAGGCTGGCCGCATTGGAGCCCCTGGTGGCTGGCTGCATTGGAACCCCTGGAGGCTAGCGGCTGCATTGGAGCACCTGGATGCTGAGCGCATTGGAGCCCCTGGTGGCTAGCCACACTGGTACCCTTGGAGCTGGAGTTACAGGCAGGGAGTCCCTGATGTGGGTGCTGGGAACTGAACATGGGTCTTCTGGGAGATTAGCAGTCACTCTTAACTACTGAGCCATCTCTCCAGTTTCTGATTTTTTCAAAGACTAAGTACCACTGACAATGTTTTTCAAGAACCAATTCCAAGTTTGAATTTCACTTACTCGTTAGTGATATGCCGCTTTTTGACTCTGTAAATATATAAAGTCTCTAGCTTGTGGAAACTCATGTACCTACACCAGGGTCTTATCAGTGTTTTTTGTATTTTTTTTTTTAAATCTCCTTCATGATGTCGGCTCATTTCTTTCTCAAGCAGTGGTTCACAACCTTCCTAGTGCTGTGACCCTTTAATACAGTTCCTCATGTTATGGTGAACCCCAATCATAAAATTATCTCATTACCTTATAACTGTAATTTTGCTACTGCTATGAATTGTAATGTAAATTTCTGATATGTGGGATTCTGATAGGCAACCTCCAAAGGGCCACAGGTTGAGAACCACCGTTCTAGAGGATCTTTGTACCTGGCAGTCCACCAGCTGAGCATCCATGTCCATGGGCTCCTGGGGTGTACCGAGCGCAACAGCCAGGGTGGCCTTCGTGTTCAGCAGCCAGTGGTCCAGTTCATCCGCCTCACAGCGGTACCTCTGCAGGGCCTGCTCCTGTCTCTGCTCTTCCAGCTGCTCGTTGAGCTTCTCCTGCGGAATCAGGAAGAAGGTAGTTTGGAGGAAACATCAAGCAGCGAGAGCTCAAAGGCCCCATACAGCTGAGCAACGGCCCCAAGGCCTGGCTACGCACACGCACACGCACAGCGGGGAAACAACACGGATACCTAGACTCGGGCCACGTCTCCGAAGTCTAAATCAGGATTTCTGGGTCTCTACATTAGTATGTGAAGATCTCCCTCCCCCCCCCCCCGCAACACACACCCCGTACTCTTCTCCCAATGAGTGGGTGTGCCCCAGAGTTGAAGAATCCTGGAGGAGCTGGCAGTCATGGGAATGATGGAAGTCAGCCACAGATTAGAACCAGACAGGGACATGAAACAGATGGTCCATGGCAACAGACATTTAACCTCTGTTTCTGGGATGGGAGAACATGGCTGAGATGGCAGCTGACTAAGGGACATCTATCCCACATAAACGAGAGCACTTTAGGCAGTGGATCCTGGGGGAAGAAGCACCCAGTGGTACTTGTGTTGGACTAAACCAGAAATCCAAAGTCTTAGGCTAACTCTCGAGTTTTCTCAGTTCTTGTAAATAATCCATGCTGAAACATCCAGACCAATCTTATGATGAAACTCCACCCAAGCTTTTCATAGAATTGAGATAGCACGATGGAATTGAGAAGTTAATGCCAAACATCCCAAATACTTCATCAAAAAATTCTATCATTGGCAATTGCCATTATTATATTAGAGACGAATTTACTTTAATTTTGTGGGTAAAAGTGTTTTCCCCATACATATATCTGTGTACCATAGGCATGCAATACCTGCAGAGGCCAGAAGAGGGCACTCTGGTTGTGAGCCACTAAGTGTGTGTGTGTTGGCAAGTGAACCCAAGGCCTCTGGAAGAATAGCCAGGACTCTTAAGCACTGAGTTCTCTCTCCAGCCCCTATAACAATTATATTTTAATTAAAAATCTTAACATGGAGACTAATTAGGAAAAACACATTTTAAGTTTCTGTAGAATAAGGAATAGATACATGATCTGACTGATCTTATAGCCAGTCAATTGAGAAAGAACCTGCATCTTTAGCAATGGGGCTGAAAATATGTTATAATATATATAATTATGTTATAATCAGTAGTAAATAAGGTAATACAGCCAGGTGTGGTGGTGCACGCTTTTAATCCCAGCACTCAGGAGGCAGAGGCAGGTGGATCTCTGTGAATTCGAGGCCAGCCTGGTCTACAAGAGCTAGTGCCAGGACAGGCTCCAAAGTTACACAGAGAAACCCTGTCTTGAAAAACCAAAAAAAAAAAAAAAAATGACCAAAGGTCATGAAATGAATTACACCTACTGTGGAAAGACAAATACTGTATGCTTTCTCTCATATATGGTTCCCATAGTTTACAAAAATACATATATATACACACATATATATGTATACATACATATATATGACATGAATGTAGAAGTAAAACTTTTTAGGGGAACAAAGAGGACCAATGGGAATAAGAAAAGGTGAGAACAGGGAGGTATGAGGGCAAAAATGTTCAATAGACAATATGTGTGTGTATGTGTGTGTAAAAGCTTTAAAAAATAGATATCAGAAAAGAGAACAGGAACAAAAAACCCAGTTAAAACGACAACAAACCCATGTTGTTCGCATCAGGACCAGAACAATTGCTAGCATCCTAGTGCCTGATTCAGACGCAGGAGCTGCAACGCCTCCAGGGTCCTAGTTACCTCCAGGAGCTGCCGTTTGCCAGCCGCTTTCATTCTGATGGTGGACATGCGCTCAGCCAAGACGGTGAGTGTGGACTGCAGGGCGAGCTGCTCTACAGCGTCCGACTCCCGGGACTCAGCCGCCAGCTCCTCTGCCAGGGCCGCCTGGAGCCCGCTGATCTCGTCTTGGAGCATCTGCACCTCGTCCATCAGGGCCTGTGGGGGAGACTGTGGAATCACACTCTTGACTGAGGACTCCAGGCTCTGCCACCATCGTACACCCACTGGACTCAGACGTTCACTCGGACGTCACTGACTGTGCCGGTCGTCAGGACTGTTACTAGTTTAACTTTCAAAACGCCACTGCGGGGCTGAATGCTGCTGGGGACTAACTTAAATCCCATTTGAACAAATGAATGAGCATTTCTGTTTCCAACAGGCTTGCTCTCTTCCTTCTGTACCTAATTCTAAAATGAGAAGTTGGCCACCAGATATCTCCGGAGTCCTTTCCCAAGGCTGCAAATGCTGTCTGGTCCTAACTGCCTCAAGGCATGGCCCAACCCAGCCTCTTGCACCCAGCTTGTACAGTTCAATGGCGTCCCCATCATACTATATCTCTTTAAACAACTGCAAAATGTCTGACATCGGACTGAGGACATTCTATTTTTGGAATAAGCTCCTTCAGATTAAGAACCCAAATTGGAGTAGTCACCCTGTTGAAGTTCCCTGTCACCAGAGAGAAAGCAAAGCTTTTTGTCAGCATTCCAAGAACTGAGAGATAACAACCAATCCCCAAACTGCCTAACAATACACAAGATAACTTGCTGCCTTAATCCTTAAGCAAGGAGAGTAATTTAAAGTAACAGCTGAATGTCACCTTCTCTATTCTGCCTCCCAGCCCTGGCCTTAAAAGGAAAACAATTGTGAAATAACTAACTCATTATCTGTTCCTTAATTCTGGTCTGGCTTGTTTTTGAGATAAAGTCTTACTATATAGACCTGGATGGCCTAAAACTCACTATGTAGGCCGGTTGGTCTAGAATGCAGCTACCTCCCTCCCTAGAGTTAGGATTAAAGGTGTATAACACCACACCCAACCCTGCTTTTGTTTTTGAGTCAGAGTTTCTTGCAGCCCAGGCTATCCTGAAACTCTCTTTATAGCTGAGGAAGACTTTAATTGGGGTCTTCCTACCTCCATTTTTTTTCAGGGCTGAGACTGCAGCCACACACCAACAATGCCCTGTTTATTTAGTGCTGGGATTGGACCCAGGGCCTTGGGCAAGCTAGGCAAAAATGGTGTGTCCTCAGTCCGATGTCAGACAACTATTTTTATCTATTCCATTATCTCTCTTCTAGTTAGCTTTTTCAGGATGTGGGAGTCTTCACAGGGCAATTCCTATTCAGAAATCGAACAGCATGTTATAAAAGCAGGCACTGCAGGAAAGGCGGCCATGGCCCAGGGAAGTAGCATGGCCGGTTCTAATGGCTGGTTGGTCCATGCCTCTTCCACAGACACCACAGGAAGCACAGTTACCTCCTCTGAGAGTACCGTCAATGATGCTAAAAGACAAAATAACAAGCTAGGCAGTGGTGGCGCACACCTTTAATCCCAGCACTCAGGAGGCAGAGGCAGGCGGATTCCTGCGAGTTCGAGGCCAGCCTGGTCTACAAGAGCTAGTTCCAGGACAGGCTCGATAGCTACAGTGAAACCCTGTCTTGAAAAACCCAAAAAAAAAAAAAAAAAAGACAAAAACAAAATGACAAGAAAAAAACCACCTCTCTTCCCTAATATCATGACCCATCCATCTGAATTTTAACTGATTGTTAGATTGATAACATTACATAGACCTAAACAGGAAGTGGGGGGGGGTCCTCTTCACTAACTGTACACTTCCATGTACACACTACCATCCTGACCAGGAAATAATGCCTTTCCAGAACTTGGCAGGCCGCTTTGACTTCCTTGTGGTTAGCTCCAGGCTTCTCACCCACACTGTTGACACGTAAACATGTCTGCCCTTGCTCTAGGCTGGCTGTTCTGTGTGTGTGTGGACTGCGATTGAAGCCGGCTCCGAGGAGAGAGCTACTCACTTTCAGTTTTGTTATCGTCTCACTGCCAACTGCTCTGTGAATCATTTTAGCTTAAAGCTTTCTCCTGGGTTCCTAGTAGAAGCCCATGGCGTTTTCTTCTGCAATTTCCTGCTGCCCCTTAAGAGCAAACCCTCCTCTGTGGTTGCCGGCTACCTCTCTGTTCCATCTCCCCTGGAGTGTTTCCTTATTCCTTTGCCTTACTCAGACATTCTGGATGCTGGTTGCCTGCTTCTTGTGGTTCTGTATAGTCAGATGCTTGCTCTTACTCATGGGGACTGTCTGCTTCTCCACTCTTTTTCCTAACAACAAGAAGTTGTTAGTGGTGTCTTTTGATAATCAAAGGGTGTTTTATTTGTTTTGTTTTGGGGTTTGTTTGTTTGTTTTGAGGCAGGGTTTCTCTGTATTACAGCCCTGGCTGTCCTGGAAATCCCTTTGTAGACCAGGATGTCCTCAAACTCACAGAGAGCTGCCTGCCTCCGCCTCCCTAGTACAGGGATTAAAGGTGTGCACCACCACTGCCCAGATTGTTTTGTTTTGTTTGAGGCAGGGTTCCAGTGTGTATGTAAACTTTGCTGTCCTGAACTCACTGTGTGTAGACCGCAATGACCTCAGTTTACTTTGAACTCAAGGAAATCCTCCTGCCTTTGGTGGGATTAAAGGCGTGGGCCACCACACCTGACTAAAAGTTTTGATTACAGAACATTATTTGTCCTTAATAGTTACTGATTTTGTTGTTTTGTTTGAGAAAACTTTGCCTACTGCGTCGTGTTTATGATATGGCGTGTCATCTTCAAAAGGGATGTTGAACAAGGAATATAGTAGCTCAGTGCAGAACTCAGGCTTGGAGTGCAGGAAGCTCTGGGTGCCCTCCCCCCATCAAAACAAACAAACAAAAGAATTCTCCTGCCAGGCAGTAGCAGCACACACCTTTAGAGACAGGTGGGTCTCTGAGTTCAAGCCCAGCCTGGTGTACAGGGCTAGTTCCAGGGCAGCTGTGGCTGTTAGAAAGAGAAACCCTGTCTCACAAAACAAAACAAAATTCTCTGGAAGCATAATTAATGAAATGGTTTTAGTTTTTGAGCTTCTAGAGAGGTTTATAATGAGAAAGAAACATGGAGAATAAGTGTTAAAAATTTTTATAGCAATCTGGTATCATCATGACATCAAAGAGAATTTTATTTAATTTTATGAACTATTTTGTATATGATGGATCAGAAATTAAGAAAAACTTCACCACAGGTAGTTAGTTGAACATCATCTAAGGAGTATCTGTTTATGTTTTGTTTTTGTTCCTTTTTAATTCTAACTTCATATTTAGCTCTACTATAATCTATCTTAATTTCTCATCCTTTTTTGCTTCCAAAGTAGGTACAAATCAAGGTATCACCTTCTCCTCCTTCCTCCCTCTCCCTCCATTTCTCCCTCTCCTTCTCCCTTTAGATGGCTTTGCAGTATATATAATCTTTCCCATAGGCCACATGTCTGCGAAGGTGGCACTGTTCCTGGGAGCGGCCCTTCCCATTCTTAGAACTTTGTCTACATCAGACATCACCAGTCTACGTCACCAGTTCCTAACTTGTGGGTCGTGACCCCTTTGGAGGGGCACACATCAGATATCCTGCATGTCAGATATTTGCATTACAATTTATAACAGCAAATTTACAGTTGTGAAGTAGCAAAGAAAACATTTTATGTTGGGGGGGGGTCACCACAACATAAGGAATTATATTAAAGGGTCTCAGTGTTAGGAAGGTTGAGTTTGCTCTAAGTGGTAGGATATATTTTTCAACTTTACCCACCCTTTCCCATCCTTGAGAGAATTGTTTGGGTTTCTTTTGAAACAGGGTCTTACATAGACCAGGCCTCCAATTTTTTATGTAAGAGGATGTCCTTGAACCTCTGATTCTCCTGATTCTGTCCCCCAAATTCTGGGGTTACGTACCTCACCACTGCACCCCACTAGAGCTTCTGTTCTTTGGAGACGTGATCTTATATTTGCAGTATGTTTTATCAAGCCATATAAAACATACTGCTGTAGACGATAAGTTTGTTTTTAAGATTTAGTCTCCATTTATAGCCTAGAATGGCTTTGAATGTGCAGTCCTCTGCCTCATTATAGGCGCAGGCCACCATGCCCAGCCTTGGGGGTAATGCATTTTGAACTGAGATTGCATTGAATTTATAGACTGATTCTCTTTATTGTTCATCTAAAGTATTTTCGTTCATTATATTATGATTGTTTGTTGGAGACCCAGTTGTTAAAAAAACAAAAAGCTGGGGCTGGAGAGATGGCTCAGGGGTTAAGAACACTGGTTGCTCTTTGAGAGGTCTTGAGTTCAACTCCCAGCAACCACATGGTGGTTCCCAACCATCTATAGTGAGATCAGGTGCCCTCTTCTGGCCTGCAGGCAGGATACTCTATACATAATAAATAATAAACTTTTAAAAACTAAAAAGCCTGCATTATTTGTTCAGACTGCATAGATTCCTCTGTAATTAGACTACCCTCACTGTGTCTCTTCCTCTTCATGCAGTTTTGAGCTATGCTCGTCCTCCCCCTCATCCCCACCACCTTCCCATAGATGTACAATTCCTTCTGACCGCTCCCGTTAGTGCAGTTCTCAGACTCGCTCTCTCCCCTACACACCAGGCTGATGTCACTTAATCTACTCCTCACTCCCTTTCTCATAAAGATCATAAGAATATTTCTGTTTTCTCTACAGCACGCTGGGAGTTCACACCAGTTGCAACAGGGTTTTGGATCAAGTATTTATGAAAAGCCAGTCTTCGGGCTGGTGGTCTAGGGGGTGCTCAGTACATGCAAGTGAATTGATTCTTTTTTTCCTATTTTTTTTTTTTTACTTTAAAGATTTATTTTTTTATTATATATACAACATTCCTTCCATGTATGCTTGCATGCCAGAAGAGGGCACCAGATCTCATCATAGATGGCTGTGAGCCACCATGTGGTTGCTGGGAATTGAACTCAGGACCTCTGGAAGAGCAGTCAGTGCTTTTAACCTCTGAGCCATCTCTCCAGCCCTGCAAGTGAATTGATTCTAACTCATAATAGAGGTGATGTCTGGAAGATACAAGAAACAACCAGAGAGAAAAACACTTATATCTCTGTGGACATGGCTGGTCAGGGGTGTAGTGAAGGCATTGGCTTCACTGTCTCCTTCTCTGAACATTCTTCATTAAGGAACAGGGTGGTTTGGCTCCTTGGGACTGTCAGTTCTGCATGGTTAAGGCAGTTCTCAGGAGAGTCATGACCAGCATCTGCCCACAGTGCCTGGTGCACATGAGAAAAGGGAAATGGACTCCTCTTTGGGTTGCTGGCTTATGATGATATAGACGGCATGAAATGACAGGCACAGAATTAGACAAATGGCCAGAGATAAGTAGAAGTTGGGAGGGAGGATTTGATCGGTACACATGTCAAATATGTATATATAATAAATTATAGAACATCACACTGAATCCCATTAAGATGCATATCCACTAATATTTTAATACAAGATAAATACTTGGAGCGTCACTAAATGCCCAGTCCTTTAATAGAAAGGGCACGTGTAACTCGTGTTTGTTCAATACCTAAAGGAATGAGTAGCTAGCTCTATTCTGACTCTCAGGACTATCTAACTCTCTGAGCACAGTTCTTTCCATAATCCATTTGCTATAGCAAAATAGCCTCAGAACTCATCCCAAAGCCTGTCAGTGAGCTGGATGTGCTAAAGATGCCAAATGCCCCCCAAACATCAGATGTCCTAAGAAGTCAAATCTCAACCACAGGGGTAAACATTCAAACACACATCACCAGCTAGTGTAGTGACATTTCATTTGTATTTTAATAAATTAAGCTTGCCTGAAGGTCAGAAAAGTAAAACAACCACAGTGGCCAGCCTTACAGACCAGGCAGCAATGACACACACCTTTAATCCCAGCAGCCACACTAGTTTGACATAGAAACCGGGCAGTAGTGGAGCATGTCCTTAATCCCAGAACTAGAGAGGATTATAAAACGGGAGGAGACAGCTCTCAGCCTCAGTCTCATTCTGAGGTTTCCTGGAAGCAGGATCGCTATTTTTATACTGAGGTTGAGGTAAGAGCCAGTGGCTGGCTGCTTTGCTTTTCTGGTCTTCAGGTTGAACCCCAGTATCTGTCTCTCAGTTTTTATTAACCAGGCGTCAAGCTTATAAACAGCATTGAGCCTGTACCCATCACATTGTAGAGATCCTAACTGGAGAGAGAGAGAGGCCTGATGCTCCAATCAAGCTGATACATTGAGACAAGTGTCTATTAGTGGTTCTCAATCTTCCTAACCCTGCTACCCTTTAACACAGTAAGTTCCTCATGCTGTGCTGACCCACAACCATAAAATTATTTTTGTTGCTACTTCATAACTGTAATTTTTCTACTGTTATGAATTGTAATGCAAATGTCTGATGTGCATGAGATCTGAAATGTGACCCCTGTGGGGGTCTCAACCCACAAGCTGAAAACCACTGTTCTAGTGGCTCCTTGTAAGAGCTAACAAGAGATAATCCTGACAGAGTGCTGGGAAGCAAGGAACAATCGAAGCTCTTCTATCAGTTCTTTTTAAAGCATAAAAAGCACAGTGGACTTTTCCACCACTGTGCAGTTGGAATTTAGAAATAGAAATTCTATAGTGAAAGACCGTTCCAGAAGCCTAGAATAGATTTAGATAGTGTGCTGGCGTTAGTTTTTCATGTGGGCAGCTTTGTCCCAGAATTTGTGGAACTAAAGTGCATACGTCGAAGAGAGAACAGAGAGAGCTGAGAAGGGAAATCTAGACTTGTAGGTGTATACAGAACTGTACTGGATTAAACATTCTCTGTGTCCTTACCCTCGTTAGATCATTAATAAGTCACCTAAGCCTTGGTGTCTGGCTTGCTTACATCATTGAATCATCTATGTCTCTTTACTGTGGTGACAGGAGGCACTGTCCTTGGTAACAGCAAAGGACAGCAAGTCATGTTGATGGCCCCAACTGCAAGAGAAGTTACACGACGTCTTTCTGATTCAGAATACTTAGCTATAATGCACAATTTGAGGTGCTCAGATTTCAGATAGTGAGTAGCAGTGGAGTGCTCAGTCCTAAATACTTCTAAATGGGACATCTATATCTCTGTCTGCTCTACACATACACACACACACATATGCATGCACACACACACACACACACTAATGAACACACACTCATGCACACACATATACATATACACGCACATTCATGCACACATGTATGCACACACATACACACATGTGCACACACACAAGTATGCACGCACATATGCATGCACACACACATGCACACACATATGCACACTCATGCACACATGAACGCACACACATGGATGCATACACCCATGCATATACATGCTCAGGCACGCACGAACATACATACTTTGGGGAATAGTGCAGGACGCAAAGCAGAAAGACCAAAGAGATGAGAAAGTCCTGTAGGAAGCAGTGTCTGCTGGGCACATCAGAGTGGTCAGCACTCATACACTCACAAGACCAAGTCAGTCAAAACTCCAGCACAGACTGGGGAGAGAGGCTCACAAAGACCCTCCCTTCCCATGGCTGAGAAGCTTTGGCAGTTGGTGGCTGCTGGCATGGGGCTAATCTGCTTGTTTGTTTTATAGAAGTGAGTTGTGTTAAGTTGTCCATGCTCCAGTGGGTGGCCTTACATTCACATGGACAGCAATGACCAGACTCTGGGATTTGAAAGGAGGAGGACATGATGTTGAAAAGGGGACATGGTAGGAGGGCCTGAGAGAACTGGAGGCTAGGTGTGGGTAGATACGATCAAAATGCACTGAACACATGTATGAAATTCTAAAAGACTGAATAATAAAATCAATACCTAAAATATTCAATTTTTGGTTTTCTCCATGAAATCCTTTGACATGATTTTGTTTCATGTTCTGGCTAGTCTAATGTCAACTTGACACACAAACTAGAGGCATCTGAAAGAGGGAACCCTCACTGAGAAAATGACTCCGGAAGATATAGCTTGTAAGGCATTTTCTCATTTAATGGCCAATAGGGGAGGGTCCAGCTCATGGTGGGTGGTTCCACCCCTGGGCTGGTGGTCCTGGATTCTATAAGAAAGCAGGCTGAGTAAACCATGGGGAAGCAAGCCAGTAAGCAGCACCCCTTCATAGTCTCTGCATCAGCTTTTGCCTCCAGGTTCCTGCCCTGTGTGAGTTCCAGTCCTGACTTCCTTCAGTGATGAACAGGGCTGTGGAAGTGTAAGCCGAATAACCCCTTTCCACCCCAACTTGCTTTCTGGCCATGGTGTTTCGTCACAACAATAGAAACCCTAACTATGACACTTCATGTACAGTATGCATTTTCATACTAATAATGATGGATGGGGAGGTGGTGCTGCTGCTTGGAGTTACTACGCATGCTCTGTTAGCAATTCTAGGGTCTGGGTCACCACGACCCTGTGTTCTTGCATCACTCCTGGGAGGCTCAGTGAAGGGTCTTGGGGAAGCTGTGGTCAGTTACCGAGGCTACAGAGATGACAAGCCTCCAACAGAGAAAAAGAAAACCTAAAGGTAGACAGAATAAAACTATTTAAACTTCTCCCAGATCACTGGTTCTTAATAATATGATTCTCAAAATTACCCTGATATAGCCCTTATATAACTCATCCTATAGTATCTTGGATGCTTAAAGGATGTATGACTCTCAAATTACCCTGATATAACCCTTAGATAACTCACCCTATATTATCTTGGAGGTTTAAAGGATGCAGACATTTCCAAGGCAGCCATCAAAGTTGACCTGCAGAACTGTATTCAAAAGGAGAGAAATTCTGCTCCCTCTAAGTACTGTGAAATCCAAATTTGTAGACAACAGGGGAGAAGGGAGAGCAGGACTCTGAAGAACAAAGAGTGGCAGGGAGCCGTCAAATGTGAATGAGGTGACATCAGCAGTGAGAAAAGACTGTGACACTAAGGTCCCTCTAGAAGGGACAGGGATGTTTGGAAGGTAGCAATGGTCTAGCAAGGCAATGGGTGGAGGTCAGAGGAAAACAACATTGCAATAGTCACTCGGGTACTTGAGAGTCCTCGTGATTGTTTTAATCTGTTAAAACCAAGGCTAATCTTAAGTTTATGCCTTTATTGCCATTTTCCCAAGCCTGGCAGATTGTGGAAACTCTAGGGTAGCTGAGAAGTAGTTTATCAAAAGAAAGTCTAAAATAGATTTGTCCCATGTACTTAGTCTCTACCCTAAGAAGTTACAAGTTTCAAAAGCCTGAAACCACTATTTCTCAATACACCATCTTTAGATGAAATGTGTGCATTTTTATCTTATACTGAATGGTCATGTATTGCAAAAGAAAGCACTTGTATTTGACAGCACATGTGAGCAACCCATGAAGTCCAAGGTCATACTGGATCCAAATGAAGTGTATGTCTGTCCTGGCGATCACACTCAGAGCCCTGGGCATGCTGGGCAAGTGTCCTATGGGCGGGTTACAGTCCTAGCCCTAGAGCCTCATTTCTGAAGCTGATGAACTGCACTGTCTCGAATGGACACGCCGATCATGCTGCACTTTTTATGTCCCTCGTCTACTAAAATTAGTGTTTTGTTCTCTTCTTAAGATTTATAGTTTGGCCGGGAGGTGGTGGCGCACGCCTTTAATCCCAGCACTCGGGAGGCAGAGGCAGGTGGATCTCTGTGAGTCTGAGGCCAGCCTGGTCTACAAGAGCTAGTTCCAGGACAGGCTCCAAAGCTACAGAGAAACCCTGTCTCAAAAAACCAAAAAAAAAAAAAAAAATTATAGTTTGTTGTTTATTTATTTATACATGTGTCTCTACATAAGTGTACGTCACAAGTGTGGGGGTATCTGAGGAGGTCACCTCACCCCCTGGAGTGGGAGTGATGGGTAGTCATGAGTCTCTCAGAGGGGTGCTAGGAACCAAACTTGGGTTCTTTGGAAGAACAGGACGTGTCCTTAACCACTGAGTCACCTCCCCAGCTCCTGTTCTGCCTTGTGACAGGTCCCCCTAAGTGGACCCAGTTGTTCTGGGCTGTACCTTCACTTTCTGAGCACTAGAATTATTGGTGTGGCTCATACACCTGGCTTTTATACGTCTTTTACATGCGATTATTTTTTATGCATATGACTGTTTTGCCTGTGTGTACTATGACTGTTTTGCTTACATGTTCATATATGCACTTCTTGTGTGTCTGGTGCCCACGGAGGACAAAAGAACATGTCAGATCCCCTGATACAAGAGTTACACACAGCTTTGAACCATCCACCATATGCATGCTAGAAACTCAACCTGGATTCCATGCAAAAGCAACATGCACCACCACACCTCGCCTATAGTTCAGTCTAAAGACACCTTTCAGCTGGGTCAGCGGTGATGCACTCCTTTAATCCCAGCACTGGGGAGACAGAGGTAGGCAGGTCTTTGTGAGTTCAAGGCCAGCCTGGTCTACAAAGTAAGTTCCAGGGTAGCCAGGATTGTTACACACAGAAACCCTATCCTTGTAAAACAAACAAACAAGACACCTTTCTTTTCCTTTACTTTTTAGAGAATTGCTACGTGCTCCTGGGGAGGGTTAGGCAGCACATTCCTGTGTCACACTGACTTAGCAATATCCTTAGGCACCAGTGTTGCCTCCATGCTCTGTTGGGAATGCTAGAGTATGATTCTCATTAGCAGTTCTCACGTCCCACGTAGGTATTGAAGCCCAAATTTTAAGCTGATGTTTTTAACTGCATCTTTCTAAATAGAAGAATGGAATCACATAAAGCTGACACTTTCTCTAACTTATATAAGGTTTTAAAATATGACTAGACTCACTGGGTGGTGGTGGCACACGCCTTTAATCCCAGCACTCGGGAGGCAGAGGCAGGCGGATCTCTGTGAGTTTGAGGCCAGCCTGGTCTACAAGAGCTAGTTCCAGGACAGGATCCAAAGCTACAGAGAAACCCTGTCTTGAAAAACCAAATAATAATAATAATAATAATAATAATAATAATAATAATTTGACTAGACTCAGAAAGACACAAGACGAAAACTTAAAACTCCTCACTGAAGCCTAAGGCTCATTTCCAGAAGAGGCCGACTTGGAACACAATTTATTCTTACAGCAATGGCTCATAAAGGAAAGCAATCTGGCGACTGTAAAGAAACACACTTCGTATCAGAAAAGTCCCAAATCAACACCAATGCATGTAGCTTTTTAAAATCAGAATCCAGGTCTGATCTTCTCTTTTTCCTTCCTAGATCCCACCCTGACGGAGTGGCGGCTACTCCCACCTTTGGGAATCTTGCTCATTCCAACAAGAACAACCACTCTGCTCTCCAGAACCGGAGCCTGACAGGCCAACTACAGAACACACCAATTCCATCACACAGGAAGCTGAAGTCATCCAGACTGCTATTTTTACCTGATGCTCAGCCATCTGGCTTTCTGGGCTCCGGCCGGGCTGGAGGCTCTCACTCAGCTTTGTCTCCATGGCCTCCATTTTGGTGGAAACGGACTGGAGAGAGTCTTGGTACTTCTGCTGGCGTTCCAAAGCTTCATAGAGAGTCCGCTGTTTCTCACTGATCTGTATGAGAAAGGGGATCTTACCAACGGCTTCCTACTTCTTATCTTGCAGGTTGTGACATTTCTTTCCTCACCGCTTTACCCAAGGGCTTCTGACTGTGTCCTAGATGTGTAACCGCGCCTGGGTTTTCTGAGACAATGCCTAAAGCGATGGGTGTCTGGGGAGCTTGAACCAATTTGACATCTTTAAAGGCTTACCACATTTTTTAAGGTTTCCCAAGAACGTTGTAAGTCGCCCAGCTTGGCAGTTGCTGAAGGCTCAAACAGTTCTTGGGATGCAGTGGTGCTGGGGGGAATCCTTGCGGCATCTGTCTGCAGCTTCTCGGCGGACAGGGCTTGGTAGTATGCAATGTCCTGGGTGGAGAGCACAGTGTTGGAGGAGAAAGGAAGAAGGAAAGCTCGGCTTACCTAGGGAACTGTTCTTCCCTCCGTAGAAAGAACTAAGATTTACATCCACTGTTGGGTGCTACAAACTCAGTAGGTTAGGGCATGCTTGCAGCAAGATTTAAAAAAAAATAAAGTACATTACGGTTGCTGTCATATTTTCACCAATATAAAAAAAAATCAAGCATGCCAACATTTCAGATTGCCAAAATACCTTCTTATGTTCTATTTGGCAAAATGGTAATGCAGTCTATTCAAGCAGTAACTTCTATTTAATAGGTTTACTTCTATTTAACCAGTATACCTCTAACTAACCAGCGTAACTTTATTTAACCAGTACATCTCTAGCTGACTAACATTCTTTTTCTTTCTTTTTTTTTGTTTTCTTTTGTTTTGTTTTTGTTTTTCAAGACAGGGTTTTGCTGTAGTTTTAGAGCCTGTCCTGGAGCTAACTCTTGTAGACCAGGCTGGCCTCGAACTCACAGAGATCCGCCTGCCTCTGCCTCACAAGTGCTGGGATTAAAGGCGTGCGCCACCACCACCCAATATGAATAACTCTGCATGAATAACTCTTGAAAGGATTTGTTTCAAAGATTAAATCTAGGTAGAAGCAAGAGGGTTGGTAGGTCAAGGCTACCCTCAGCTACAGAGCAAATTTGAAGCTAGCCTGGGCTATATGAGACTGTCTTCAAAAAAATATAGACATTAATTTTGCAAATGAGGCCAGATTCATTATTCATAAACTAGATATTTTAAATATTAAGTGATGGGAAATGCACAAAACAAAAGTTTAAAAAGACCCGTCCATTCATTTCCTGGAAGTCCAGGAGAAACCAGCAAAGTTAATGCTGAAATCATGATTTGGACTCTTTTTTAATTTCTTGTGCTGTATATGTGTTGTGTGTACTTCTTGTTTTATGATGTAATTTATTGTACCAAGACACAATTCTGCTTTTTGTTTTTTCAATAGTGGCTGTGTATTGCATGTGTCATATGTACATGTGTGTGTTCATATGTGTCTACTTGCATGTGGAGGCCAGAGATTGGTTTGGGGTGTCTTTCTTGATGAGCCTTTACTTCATTTTTCAAAACAGAGTCTGAATCAGAGCTCATTGAATCAGATAGGCTGGCTGGACATGGAGTTTCAGGGGCATTGTCTCTGCCTCCCGGTGCTAGGATTCCAGATGTGCAGCACCATGCCTGGCTTTTACAGAGGTGCTGGGGACCCACACTTTCGGTAGGCAGTGACTGCACCTTTCCCCGAGTCCCTATGTGTGCGTTCTGTCAGTTGCTATCTGAAAAGCTCACTGCTTTTGCAGCTGTGCTATTGAAGGTAATTATGGCCGTTTAAAACACTGAGCCTCACCGGTAATCACGTATTGAGAAAATCTGTGAAGAAAGGTTGCAGCCACTGGGAAAACATAATGGCAGGAAGTAGTCTGGTGTACGGGGTGCGGTGGGGGCGGGTGGCCTGTCTCGGGCAAGAACAGTAAGACACCAGAATTGGATCAGACTTGGGGTGGGATATTTGAGACGTCAGCTGAATTTTCTTCCCACGCTCTGTAATTGGAACAAGTCACATCCATTCTGTGTAACAGCTCAACATTGAGAGTGAATGTCGCCTTCCACCCATCTTGTTATTGTTGCTGAAGTTTCTAGCTAGGTCCCAAATATTTATTGACGACGTGGCATGTGGGTGCTGGTTTGTCCTCCTTTCTTTCCCTGCCACCGTCTTGATCAATCCAAATTTACCCACCAGAGTGTATTTGTAAATATACATGTCACTCACATAAAATGCACACAGACACACACACTACACAAAACACATAGAAAACACATACAATACATATACAGTTCATGTACACGATACACATGTACACATATAATACATGCTTTATAGCCAGCCCCACTTCTTGTTTTCTCTCTGAGTCCTGAGTACAGATGTGACATGACCATCCATCCAGCCTTCTGCTCGTGCCCATGCCTTGCCTGTCTGCCACTATATCATCCCCTCTACGATGGACCAGATCCTTCTGGAACACTGTGAGCCAAAATAAGCCATCTCTCCCCAGAGTTGCTTTGTTGGTACATTTTATCACAGCAACAAGATGGTAACTAACACCTCCACACATACGCACACACGCACACCTCTACACACACACACACACACACACACACACACACACACACACACACTTCTATTGTGTCCACTGATGTAGAATGATCTGTCCTAAGTTCCATACATAGCTGCTAGTTAAATTCCTTCCGTGGTTCATTGCTGTCTTCTGGATAAAGTCTTGGCTCATTCATGCGGCATGAATTCATCCTTCACAGTGTGGGTCCACATGCCCTTCCAATCTAAGTTTTTCCAATGATACTGAAACCCTTTGTGGTTGCCACGTTGGCTCATGTTCTCTCTGCTTCTACAGTTTTGCACACAGGGTCCCTTCTACCTGAGAAAGCTGTACCTCCTTCCCTCCGGGCACCCTCCACATACCTCAGGATGCTTCCTTCCTTACAGCTAACGGGCGACACAGACCTGAAACCACCTCGCTTGGTTACTGCCTCTGTGGTCTCCCATGCCTCTGCTTCCTCTTCAGGCCACCTGCCACCTTCAAGCCCAGTGGTTCTCAACCTTTCTAATGCTGTGACCCTTTAATATAGTTCCTCATGTGGTCACCCCCACAATCATAAAATTATTTTTGTTGCTAATTCATAACTGTAATTTTGCTACTGTTATGAATTGTAATATCTCTGTTTTCCAGTGGTCTTAGGTGACCCTGTGGAAGGGTCATTCGATTGCCAGAAGGGTCACGACCCACAGGTTAAGAACCCGTACTCTAGCTCCATCATCTGCCGTTTCTCACAAGCTTGTGAGCTCCTTAATAACTGTGATAATGCCCGAGGCCTTTCATTCCGGGCATGCTCTGTGTGTCCATCAAGTAGCAGGTAGGGAAGGGGGAGTTGCACATAATGATCCTGGTACCTAAATTTATTTTATAGGGATGGGTAGTGATACAGTAGTCGCCCCATCTATGCCCATGTTCTCACTCTCGGCACTTTCAGTGACCCCTAGTCAACTACAGGCCTGAACTTCTAAGTGGAAAATTCCATAAAAAACACTTCATAAAAATTGTATGTTTTACCAGGGTACTCAGATATAAGTGCTCTCTCTTATTGATGATCCTGGTAATCTCTTACTTGCCTTAATCTGAAAAATAATTTCTGGGTAGGTGTGTATATGTAGAAGAGAACAGGGTGTGGTTCCATCTATGTAACGATCATCAGGAGTCTTAGAATGTAGGGTAGGGTGGGACTACTGAACTATTACTGCCGCCAAGATGAAAAACCAAAGCCTGGCCATTACATGATAAAACTGCTCAGTTACATACCCGATTATAAATAAGGAAGGTCCCCAAAAAGCTAGAATATAATTTGTTACCAAACAAAAAGGTTTGTTTTGGCTCTATGTGTAGATGGTTTATGCCTTCCGACATGACAACGGGGTTCTTAGGAGCTGAAAGTCCTTCAGTCTACTGTAGGAGGACTACTGGAAATCAATAAGGAAATTACTAAGGAGCTCTATAAATAACTGTTATCGTTAATACTTGGGAGAGAGAGGAATCACCCTTAAAAATAGGAGTCTCCCTGCTCATGTGCCTAAGGTTAAGCTGCACATGGGAATAAATCTGGACATATTTGGCTACAATTCAATCCACATTTTTCTAGTCTTCAAAGTAATGGTGCTTAAACAACTCATTTAATGTTGGTGACTCTGTGTTGACATCCATTTCCATTTACACTTGAGGAGTTGGGGAACTGGTGTAGGAGGGTCCTCCTGTATTTGGGTTGCTTTTATTGGTTAATAAAGAAACTGTCTTGGCCTTCTGATAGGGCAGGACTTAGATAGACAGGATAAAGAGAACAGAATGCTGGGAAGGGGACAGAGCCATAGAGAGCTGCCCGCCATGAAGCCTGCCAGGTCAGAGATGCTGAATCTTTCCCGGTAAGCCACGACTAGTGGTGACACACAGATTATTAGAAATGGGTTAAACAAATATGTGAGAGTTAGCCAATAAGAGGCTAGAGCTAATGGGCCAGGCAGTATTTCAATGAATACAGTTTCCGTGTAATTATTTCGGGTACACGCCGGGAGCCGGGTGGCACAAGGGGCCCTGCACCGGAAACCCAGCCCGAGCCCCTCATTACTACAGGGAACTTCCCAGAGGAAAGTCAGCTTGGACAATAAACGGCTGTGACCTCATGGAGCTCCTGACCTGGAGGCCAAGGGTGTGACAAGATTTGTCTCAACTCTTCCACAGAATCCAGGTCCCTGCTTGTGCCTAAGGGGATGGGGAAGACAGCAGCAAATTCGGAGGCCGCCTCCGCGTTTCTCCTCTCTCACAGTCAGCAGAGGGAACACACTGAGTGTGGGGGGAGTCTGTTTGTTATGTAACAGAGATCTACTTACAGAAAGAGCAAGCACAGAGCCTCTCCACCACGGATGTGATATGCTGAAGCAGTTATATCCGGCTCTTCCTTGAAGGGATGTACATTCTGTACAGTCTTGGCAGTCTCAAAACAGAGCTGAAGGGTAGCCTCCAGGAGCTCCTGAAGCTTTGAAACCAACTCTGAAATCTAGAGCATTGCTGCCCAAGCTGTTATAAGTTTATTTTGGGGGCGGGGGGGATTTGTTTTGTTTTTGTTTTGTTTTGTTTTTTTGAGACAGGGTTTCTCTGTAGCTTTTGAAGCCTGTCCTGGAACTAGCTCTTGTAGATCAGGCTGGCCTCGAACTCACAGAGATCCGCCTGCCTCTGCCTCCCTAGTGCTGGGATTAAAGGCGTGCGCCACCACCGCCCGACTGTTATAAGTTTCTAATGGTGTGATTTATACTGTACAAGAGGAACTTGTGGCCAACTGAGGGAACCAAGAGATTGATTTAACTGAGCAATGCCATAGTGTACTCCAATTCAAGATGTCCGCCTAAGACCAAGGAAGGTCATTTCTACCAACAAGAATGTCAGTAGAACCTACTGCCCTATCTGGATGTCTGCCCACCAATGTGATTAAATTGACATTTCCTTGTGATCAAAGAGATTTTGAAAAACTAAGCCACAGGAAATCTTACGTAGCTCAACTTCAGATTTCATTAGGCTCTATGATTGATGCAAGTAAATGCATGTAACAAGAAAAATGTGCATGTGATCCATCACGACACTCTGGACAAAACTCACACATACATTGAAAGCGTGTTTCAAGATATAGCACAGAAACAGACATTTTACAAAAGTCATAGACTTTTCAGCATAGTCTCAAGATTTGTACTAATTGTTCTACTTGAAAATTGTGAGAATATTACATAATCTCTCAATATATAATCAGCTGACTATCGTCCATTTCCTCTGACTCTAGTAACATCTGTAACCACAGCAAAGAATGTATCATCAAAGGGTGAGTAATTCATATTTTTAATTCAGAACTTTGGAAACAGCTGCCCAAATCTCCCAGAGAGCTCTGAACTTCTCATTTTTTTTCTTGTTCTTGTTAATTTCCTCTTATTACTCTCATCATTACTTAATTCTTACTGACCTTTCTCCTCTGAATGTAAGGCAGAAGTTCTTTGGCTCGCCAGGCTCGGAGGTGTTTTGTTTTGATTGGATTTGGTAGTTTTGAGACCTTCTAACTCTGTAACCCAAGCTGGAGGGAAACTCACTCTGTAGCTCAGGTTGGCTTTGACCTCGTGGCAATCCTACCTCAGCCTCCGAATGCTAGGACTACAGGTGCGAACCAACATACCCAGCTAAACATGTGTCTGATGAATGGATGGAATAAGCACTTCTCTAGAGTGCTTATATCTATAACCCTAGCACACACACACACACACACACACACACACACACACACACACACAGACATCTGATTCAAGGCCAGCCTGAGCTACACAGAGCAGTTCCAGGATAGTCAAAGCTACAAAGAATCCTGTCAAACAAAACAAACAAAAATCTTCCCTAGAACGCTATCACTTCTACCAACAGATATATTATCTAAAGGCGTCACCGATGCTCTACCCCTTTTTATTTGAATAGTTGTTCCGTTTATCATGGAAGTGCATGGTCCACCCTTTGGCTTTAAAGCAAAAGTGATGTGGTAGATGAACAATACAGCCTACAGTATTTATGCCCTAATTAGTGCGTCTACAACATCATCTCAACTCTTGAGCAGTTGCATAACTTCCTAGCAACACCACTGAAATCTGTCAAAATTTGTTTTGGCTAAAAATACAGCATCGCTTATCACGCATTAAAAGTTTTGGTTATTTTTAAAGTATTTTGCTTATATGAAATACGTATCCCTAAACGTTTTGACACATAACTTAGAATATGCTATATTTATTATAAAATATGTTAAAATGGAGCCCAGGGCTGGAGAGATGGCTCAGTGGTTAAGAGCAGTGACTGCTCTTCCAAAGGTCCTGAGTTCAATTCCCAACCACATGGTGGCTCACAACCATCTGTAATGAGGCCTGTTGCCCTCTTCTGGCCTACAGACATATACACAGATAGAATATTGTATATATAATAAATAAGTAAATATTTTTTTAAAAATGCAGCCCAGAACAAGGTTCATCCTCATTTTTTGAAAAATAAAAGTCTCATATGGATGCAAGATTTTCTATTTAAAATAGGGCATCGTGACCAGGCAGTAGTGGCGCACGCCTTTAATCCCAGCACTCGGGAGGCAGAGGCAGGTGGATCTTTGTGAGTTCAAGACCAGCCTGGTCTACAAGAGCTAGTTCTAGGACAGGCTCCAAAGCCATAGAGAAACCCTGTCTTGAAAAACCAAAAAAATAAAATAAAGTAAAATAAAATAGGACATTGTGTTAGCAGTGTGCTCTATACATGTTAGCTGGACCATAGGATCAATCATACTACTGTGTCCTCTGTTCCAGATACAGTACCCCACGCCTGTGATTGCTCTGGGAAGCCTTCAGGCCTTAAAGGGACCTTCTTCAGGCTTCAATTTTCATGAATGAATTTTTATTGATATTGGGCTATAATTCCCATAAACTGATTTTTGCTCATCTCACTGTAGTTTAGGAGATGTGGCGACATATGGGACCAAGTGACAATCGTAATTTGTTGTCTCACTTGACAATCATACATAATTGATGTGACTAAAGCACTCGGCGATATGTCCCTGGATCCAAATTCAGTCAAGGCCAAGAGTCACACCCACAGCCTAAAGAGGATGGAAAGTGGAGCACTGGATCTGGCTGGAGCTCACACGCAAACGCAAGGTGAATGGGAGGTACCTGGTTAACAGACGCCTCTGTGTTAGCCACAGGTGAAGGAGAGCGGCAGGCAGGTGGGGAGGAAATCTCACTGTTGGTTCCCTCCTCCCCAGACTCTTCAGTGACAGGTGACAGCAAAGTGTGACAGCGACCTGCAGTCATCTGCCATGCAAAATGTAGCCCGGAGGACATAAAAATCAGTTAGCTATGTTAGCACAAGACCTCTACAGACACAGTTCAGGGCATCATTATCTACCCAAGGCTGGAATCACTGAGGCTAATTTGCATATTAACTTATTAATTCTGAGTTAGTCTTTAAAAGTATGATCTTCAAGTGAATATGATGTTAATACTATTTCTAAAATAGAGAATCCACAGCTACGCATCATAACTGAGAGTTTTGCTTTTGTTTGAAAGTATCTGTAGTTTTATTGAGTGTGCTTGTCTTTATAAAATAAGTAGAAAAACCATGAGTCAAACAAGGAAAAGAGTATATGGAACAAAACCTGGTCTGTTGTGACATCTTAAGCTCCAAGTGTCCTAGGAAGATAATGTGTCTAAAGTCACACGTGACCACATGGGTTTGGGTTGAGTTACACATTACTCAAAGCATGGCATAGACAAGGAAAATACACATCACCAGAAGATACTGTAGTTACCACAACACTCGGTATATTTTAAGTTGCAAAATATATGGGAAAATAATGGCACAAAAGATTAAATAACACTCTTTCTTTTGACTCAAAAATAAACTTTGAATTCTCAATTTCCTTATTTTTCTCATAATAGCTTTTCTTCTATTTTTCACTAATCATATGGTACATGCATGTGTGTGTGTGTGTAAAGATTCAACTTTGAAATAAATGTGTCATTCCTCCTACCTCCCTGTGGTGTAAAGGAATTATTTTCAAAATAAAGCACACCGTGGGTCAGTATTATTGCAAAATTGCACATGAATGAGGGGCGGATCTTGGACTCCAAATCTAACATTAACAGTTCCAACTGCCACTGTGTACAGGGTTAAAGATCAGCTCTGGCCCCTGAACTGCCTCTGCAAAGAAGGAAACGGCTCCTAAACTAGAATCTACAAGCTCTAAAGCTAGTCTCTAAAGAAGCGTGGCTATGACTGTCCTGCCACCACTAGCCAGGCTCCTTTCAAAAGAGCAAAGCTAGCAGGAGGGGCAGACTTGATCCTTACCATGACCACGGAGGGGTGGGCCGAAGGCGTGGGGAGGAGCTCACGGTCCAGGTCCTCAGTCCCTTCCGCCAGCCCCTCGACCTCGGTCACGGTCAGCAGCATGGTGGCGTGCTTGGCTTTCATCGTCAGCATCTTGCATTTGGAATTCAAAGAGGCGATCTGCTCCTGGTAGCCCTTGATTTTCTGCGCCAGCTCCTGAGGAAACATTTCCCCCTACTGTGTCAGCGCAGCATCAAAAGGAAACAGTAGTGGCGTTCATCTTCCTGCAGCCAGGAGCCAATGAGAGGCGGAGCCGAGCCCTGCGCTGAGCAGAGGCGGTCTGCAGCTGCTGGCTGCTGCACCCTCTAGCCCTGCCCAGCCAGACCACAGCACAGCCCGGCCCAACTCCAGACAGCGCGCCCCAGTCAAGCGTGAGCTGGGAAAATGGGGAGGCGTGCAGTAGGGATTGGAGCCCTGACAGGTCACCCTTATGCCATCGTGAACTTCCAACGCGAGAAGGAGCTGGCAACTTTTTAAAAAATACCTGAAGCCTCTGAAATTTACCAGATGGTTCATGCCATGGAAATTAGGTCATGTGATGACTAAAACTTAAAAAAAAAAAAAAAGAGCACTGCTCAGCTCTTCTGCTGACTACATCCAAGAGGTGGCAGTCAGTAAGACAGGGTCACAAAGTAAACTGCCTGCTGGCTCCTGTGACGAAGACCGTTATTTCTCATATGAATATTACATATGAAATCTATGATACTTAATTTGTAATGCACGATAGAAATAATCCCTGAAAGTCTAGTCTTGATATCTTAATTTATATGCTGACTGACCTCCCAAATCTTTCTATTCAGCCTACGCTCTTTCAGCAAACAACCACACCTCAAGGGTTTCTCATATTTCAAAGCAGAGCTCTAGCGTGTTGTGCAAATTAATGCCTTCTAATCTTATTTTGCTCCTGAAAAAAAATATTTGAGACTCAACTGAAACGTTTTATGACTGTACTCAAGACAGCGCACAGTTCCTAAAAAGGGTTAAGTACAGATCAGTTCCAGGAGTTTGGGTTTCTAAATATTACAGCTATACATTCTTGCTTGCATAAAAATATCACAATCAGCCAGGTGGTGGTGGCATACGGCTTTAATCCCAGCACTCCGGAGGCAGAGGCAGGTGGATCTATGTGAGTTTGAGGCCGACCTGGTCTACAAGAGCTAGTTCCAGGACAGGCTTCAAAGCTACAGAGAAACCCTGTCTCGAAAAACCAAAAAATAAATAAATAAAAATTACGATCATAAAATATTAGAATAACATTTCCTTGTATCCTTAACAGACTAAAAATATATATATACCAAAATCGTAAGACAACAACACAGAACTGCTCTCCTCTCTTTTCCCTGTGCTTGGCCCCTTTGCTTGAGGAGCTGCCGGTTGGTGTTTTGTACAGAATTTTCTGTGACTGGGAATCAAGGTCCTGGAAAAAAAAAACACTGCATCCTTTGTAAGGATGCCACAAGGCTGGTAGATTAGAACTCCATGGCAGGGCGGTGGTGGCACATGCCTTTAATCACAGCACTTGGGAAGCAGAGGCAGGCAGATCTCTGTGAGTTCGAGGCCAGCCTGGTCTACAAGAGCTAGTTCCAGGATAGGCACCAAAGCTACAGAGAAACCCTGTCTCAAACAAACAGACAAAGAACTCTACAGCCTATCGCAGGAGCAGGGACAAATTATCATAGACTGTCTTCAGTACCCTTAGTACTTAGTATTCACTTCTATCTGACTGAACCTCATGGTGACAGCAGGCAAATCCTTTCAGAATGTGTTAAGTTCTGACAATGCCAAGAGCAAAGACTGTCATTGGATAGGATCTGAAGCATAGAGAAGAGGTTTCCTGGCTTTTCTGTAAGTCGCCTGCCCAAGCTTCTCACTCAGGCACTTCAAAAATACCTTGCTTTAGGACTTTCTTTTCTATAGTTATAAAATCATCCTTTTCCATGGTGTAGCATGCTGTAGGAGGGCCACACAAATCCAATTTCCTTGAGCATGGTCATTCCTATTTGGCTCAAGAGTGAGCTATCTCTTATTCCCTTTGAGGTAAAGACATTGAGCATCAAATTCTTTGTTTTCTTTTTCCTTGGTTGGGGTGGGGAGTAGAGAGGGTGGTTTTTTTGAAAGATAGAATCTTTTTGTTTGTTTGTTTTTCCAGGGTTTCTCTGTGTATTTCTGGCTGTCCTGGAACTCACTCTGTAGACCAAGCTGGCCTCGAACTCACAGAGATCCACCTGTCTCTGCCTCTCTGAGTGCTGGGATTAAAGATGTGCGCCACCACCACCCAGCTGAAAGATAGAGTATTGCTGTGTCCTTTGAAATTTTTCAAAGAGTAAAATAAGCACAACTTAAGAGAGCCATTGTCAAAAAGAGAGAGAGAGAGCTATGCTGCTGTATCAGACTCTTTAAAACTGAAATTCGATGAGAAGTACTCAGAAAATACACGGAGCAACCCACACCCCGATTTTTATGTCATTACCACTCTGCTCTCTCCACTAGGCACTTCCTGCCTTTGTCCTTTCAGCACAATGACCTCCGTGTGTGTCTACACCGTTATTTGTATGAAACATCTTCTGAGCCACAGGAGGAAGCTAGCAAATGTCAACACGGAGACAGGAGTATAAGGAAAACCTGTGACAGGATGAGGCAGGTCACTTTCTGAGTCTACTAGTAATTCTGCAAAGGGGTGGCTCTGTGACCTTAGACAGTCATTTCTTGTCTTGAACTACCTTCCTCTTTTTGTGATGATATCACACACGCAGTCTGTTACAGTGCCAAAAAAAATCGCCAAAATTTGAATTGCAAATACTGAATTTGACCAGCACTAGATTTCCGAGCTCAAGAGGTCACATTTTTAAAGTAGATGTATTATTATTTTTCCTTCCTTCCCCTCCTTTTTTCCTCTCTTCCTTTTGTAATCTCAGACCTTGGAAGTCTGAGGCAGAAGAATCTGGAGTTTGAGGCTAGCCTGTGCTACATAGGGAGATCTTGCCCCCTCTCCCCACCCTACTGCACCCACCCCCCCTAAAAATCTTAAAAAACAAAAACCCAATCCTCATAGGGTTGAAGAAGAGAGATGTCAATTTCTTAAATTATTTTCAAAACATAAGCTTTAGTAATAGTTAATGTTACTCCAGACAAGTTATAGAAATATTTGGGTCAAAATAAAAAAAGAGGTAGAAACAGCATTTTGGATCTTATGAAACAGGAACAAAACAATACACAGCAAATATATAATATACCATGGAGACAGTGATTTCAAAAATTGGCACTAATCATTACCAGTGAGTAAAAACAACAGCTAGAAGATGATGGCCATAGCTATAAAAATGAATATAAGCAGAATATTGATTTTGTAAACCATAGAAATGTACTGTTCTGGTAAAGCATGTCAAGAAATATTGTACTTGTATGTCAAAAGTAGGCATGAGGTTTTCTATGCTTCAAGGGAACATTTAATCTCTGATACTACTTCCATACTGGGGCCAGAAAGATTGGTCTTGTGATAAAGGAAAAACAGCAGATAGAAGGACAAACTAAATGTCTGTCCTTGGCATAAAGGAGTAAGTCACCCACCAAAAGGTATGGAGCTTAGAGTCAGTCCCAAGTCAATTGACCTAATCAAAAATGATAGGCAGCAGAGGAAACTCACTGCTGAAATGCCACCGGACTTTGTCACTCTGGAGCTGTGAGACCTGAGACCAGGAATGTGGAAGGAATGTGTGTGGGATTAAGGTCATGGTGCCGCCTAAGAGACAAGGAGGAGGCGCGTTTGAGTGCGAAATCACTGCTGACTCCTGATTTTAGTGGGGAGCCTAAGCAATGGACAAGTGAACATGATTTCCTCTGTACTATGAAGCCACCCTTGGTAAGAAGGCAGACACAGCAAAGTGGTGAGCATGGCTGTTTCTTATAAGGCTTCAAAATCAAGAACTAGGCTAGTTCATGAATTAACTGCCTCGTGAAATGATCTCTTCCCATGCATGGGGTACTGGTGAGACATGTCATGAACAGCTGTAGAGGCTGCAGAATGCAGGGGAATTCCTGTGCTATTGAATAACCTTTAAAGTGCAAAGCCAGCCAAAGTGCTGCGCAGGAACCAAACAGATGCCCCACAGGGCAAAGAGTACTTCCCTGCCAGCCACAAAATGAAGCTAGTTTCCAGGAGTCAGTACTCTTAGCCTGCCCGCCCTTCTGTCTCACCTCGTGCCGAGAAATCTGAGCCTGTAGCTCCTGGATGTTACTCGTGGCCACGGGCTTGTCCTCAATCTCTCTGTGAGCCGCTTCTATCAGCTGCTGGAGCTGCTTCATTTCCTGCTCGTACTGCTCATATTGCACCACTGCCTCCTTTGAGAGAACAAATGAGAATATGTTTTTCTATAAAGTTACTGGGTGGTTTTGCCACTAATCTTGCCTTCTGTTTCCCAGTGTCCAGGAAATGAAAACAAGATGGGTAAAGTCCTTTAAATGCCGCAAATTACTAACTTTCACTTAGATATATCAACTTTATCTTTTTTTAAATCTTATAATGGAATTATTAATAAAATCAAAATAGATGAGAAGTTAGGAGTCTCTCTGCTCTGCCTACTTAGACTGTCCAGAAGGTGAAAGGCAGTAGCCAGTGGGTGGAGCTGGCAGAACAATAGCCTTCCTTGTCTCTCTGTACAAGAGATACTGACTAATGGGTTAGGGAAATGGCTCAGTTGGTAAAGTGACTGCCATGCAAGCGTAAGGATCTGAGTTCAAATGCCCAGTATTAAAACAAAATGCCGCATCTGCAACCCCATTACTAAGAGGTGAGGGGTTAGGCGCAGGAGGCTCCCTGGAGCTCATTAGTGAGTCATTTTAAGCAAATCCATTAGCTCCAGGTTCAGCCACAGACTGTCTCAAAAAATAGGGAGCAATCAAGAAAGACAGTGTTGACCTCTAGCCTTCATCTACATGTATGTGGACATAAACCTACACTCACACACACACTCACACACACACACACACACACACGCGTACATACCCACCCCACACATTCATACCCACATTGCCATGTACATACACCACACACAAAAGTACAAAGCAAAATCTAAAACAAGGTTGAATAACAAGATACCGGCCAAGAGCTCCAGTAGCAGATAATATTAATTAAGCTTGACCTGTAGCCTCCGGGCTCTGAAATCTAACAAATTACAAGGTAGTGAATGATCGAAAATGGCTGATCAAATGAGCATTCGTGGTTTTGAGACATAATTATTCATAAAGCAGGTGAGCACTACAGAAAGAGAGATTGTCATAAGTAGCATGCTTTCTTCATGGAAATGCTTTTTCTCTTATTATCATAAGAGATTAAAAGCTGTGCTTGGGTGTCCTTCTGAGGCCAGAAAATGCGCAAATTAGCTGAAACTGAAAGTAATTGTGTAATATAGAAGAGCAAGCCCATATCACCATATCTAGATCCTTCCCAGGTGCATAGATCACGTGCAAAATTAATGTATATGAGTCATTCTTTACCAAAAAAAATCATCAGATAATTTTCACTAAAAGATATTTTTTAGAGAGCCTTCCCCTGGCTTTTGTGGATGATCCACGTGATAGCTTTAATCTCCTGGTTTTATATAACTACAACAGACTGTCAAATTTAGCACTCTGGGTGTTTTGATGGCCGAGCCCACACAATGCTAAGAAAAGCAGCCCGTGACTCATGGTGGCACACTTGCTCCGCCGGCATAGGCTTGGCCGACTGAACCCGCTGCCTGCTGCACCTGCCTGCATGATGTTGTACTGCTGGATGGCCGTGTGCTGCAGCTGACTGGCTTCCTCCTGCAGCCGCAGGGCAGCGTGGCACAGGGGCAAGCTGGCGACCACATCCTCGGGGATCCGGAGAGCGCTATGGCAGAGCTGCACGGCTTGCACCTTCGGCTTCAGTGACTCCATCTCAGACAGCAGATGCTGAGAGGGGCAGGATCAAGGTTTAAGCTCTTCCAAATTTCATCATGTATGGCATAAACAAAGACATTTCCTGAATGGGGACTACGGGGTCAACACAGTTTGCAAGGAACATATGCTCTTAACGCATCTGCTTTAAGACTATCCTTGGGGCTTAGAAAACAGTTTTCTTGTCTTATTTTTAAAATACAGGACCCCCCCACCCATACATCTTAGATTATTGCATGTGTATGTATGTATTCATGTGTGTATGGGAAAATACATATGTGCATTTGAGTTCTATTTGCAGGTATAAAGTGGGTACTGTACATGTGAGTGTGCATGTGTAAAGAGCTCAGAGACAACTCAGATACCATCAGATACCAGCATTCAGTAGCTGGTTACATTTTTAAATGTTAAGACATGATCTCTCACTGACTGAGAGCTTGCCAAGTAGGGTAGGCTGGGTGGCCAAGAAGCCCCAGGAACCCACCAGGTTTTTCTTCCTTGCACTGTGGTTTTAAGCACAGGATACCCTGTCTTGTTTTAATGTTTTTCTGATACAAGATCTCATTCTATAGCTCTATAGACCAGGCTGGCTTTATCTCCCTGCCTCTCCCTCTTCTAAGGGCTGGGATAAGGAGTGCTCTACCACACCTGGCCACACCCAGCTTTTTGAGTTCTGGGAATCCGATCCTCTGATTGCAAGGCAAGAACTTCGATGACTGAACACCCCTCCCCCCACCCCTGTCCATCCTAAATTCTGTTTGGTTACCTGTCGATGGGACAGTTGTTCTTTGAGACTAAGGCGCCCCACTTCTGGGGAAGTCAGGATTGCTTGGGCTTGTTCCAAAGCTGCCTGCAAATTTCTCAGCTCTCCTTCAAACTTTTTCATATCCTGGAAAACAAAACCCCACTTGAACACTGACTTGAAGTTCAAAGTCATATAGCTAAAGAGCAGCCCCATACTCAAGAGACTATTTCATCCTGGGTGAGCACTTTCTCCCCCGATAGCATGCCAGGTTTGTTTGTTTGTTTGTTTACCTTGGCTGCATCTTGGAGACTCTGCAAACGAACTCGGGTCACCTGCCGCAACTCCTCAGTCTCCCGTCCTAACTGTGCGACTTGCTGAGACATTTTCTCTGTGCAGTACACGTGGGCCAGGTGCTGCACTTTCTCAGCCATTGCTTCCAGGTCGCTGTCGATTTCTTCAGACTCTGCTAGCAGCGTCTAGAGCGAAGCGTTGACATTTGTGAAGCTGGTGAATGTGACTACAGGTAGGTATAGTGCAGTTTAAAGATGAGAAAGGGGTCAAGGAGAGCTAAGTTGCGATCCACACTTGCCCTTCATGCTGTGGGACATTTTTTTTCTTTTTACAGTGGATATTTATAAATATAAGAAAAATAAAGCATCCCATTATATCGTGTCCTTGGCGAGGATGTCCAAGCTTTTGACCCTGTGACACAATGCCATCTCTGACAAATATGCTAAGGAACATTCATGGGATGCATACACACATGTATGCTGTAGATATACTGCGATGCATGCACACACGTATGCTATAGGCCATACATGCCTGAAAGGAGACCTGTAAGAAGTAATTGCTAGTAAATCTGGGCATATTTTTAGGGAGTTAAGAGCACAGTGTTATCTACTTATTTCTCTTTTCCACCTGACATTAGAGCATGTGGATTTTCTTGCGCTGCATTTGTTGGGGGCAGGGGGACCCCAGGCAGCTTTGCCTCCTGATGGAAACACATGGGAACTCTCTAAGATGAGTTCCCTTCTGGGCTTCTGAGCAGATAATCCCGGTGGCCTGAGGCTGCTGTCTTTGATCGGGGATGCAGTCAATGTCCCCAGTCGCCCATGTCATGAACGCTAATGTCAGCCACACCTAGGATGTCTAATTCAGGCTTCGCTATCTCTCTGGTATCTCCATCTTCCAAGAGAGGCCTGTGCTTGTCTACTGCAGTGGTGAAGCTGTCGCCTCTGCTCCCTGACACCAGCCGTCTGCTTTCCACTGCTGTGCTGGCTTTCTGAGAGCAAACCCTGAACCAGACATCTTCAGGGAGAGATTATCTGTCAGTGACTTCAGGGTGCTTTTGACACAGAGCCCAGGTTCCTGAAGGTTTTCATCCACCCTTCTTATCAGCTGGTTCTTCTAAATTCTTGTTCTTTCAAGTTTTCCAGGCCACCAAAGGCAGCCTTCTCTCTAGCTGTTAGTATTTCCACAAGACAGTGGGCTTCACCGGAAGAGTGGGGCAGGAATAGGCAGCAGGGTTTAGGACTTGTCCAATGTAACCTTCTGCTAAGACGCCTTCCTTGGCCTTCCTCTTCAGTCAAGCGTTTGTCATTCCCAGCTTACACACTGCAACTGTTTCCCTCTCTGTCCCTCTTTGACTGGTCACTTCTGTAGGGACAAGGGACAGGCAAATATCCCTCCCATTCCAAATGCTTGTCAAAATTTCTAGATAGGGAAAATATCGATTGTATAATTATTTGTCAGGCGAACAAAAAATGAATTAGTCTGAAACTATAAAAAACTACTTCAAGTTTTTTTTTTAATTGTAAAGAAGGATGAGCTATACATTTTGTAGGAAAATAGATGTCACCAGAGATAAATCTTATCAAGTCAATTAAGTCAGAAAGACGAATAAAAACACATTTTCTCTCAGTTGTGGGTCAAGCATGTACAGATGCATGAAGAGAAAGGGAACAACAAAGAAGATGGGAGGGATAAAAATAGGGAGGGCAGGGGGTGCAGAGACAGCTCAGTGGCACTTGCTGCTCTTGCAGAGGACCCAGGTTCTGTTCCCAGCTCCCAAATGGTGGCTCAAAGCTGTGTAAACTGCATTTCCAGGAGATTCAATGCCTTCTTCTTATGGACAGACAGACAGACAGACCACACACACACACACACACACACACACAATGAAAATAAACCTTAAAAAAAAAAGAATGAGGAGGGCGAGCCAGGCGGTGGTGGCGCACGCCTTTAATCCCAGCACTCGGGAGGCAGAGGCAGGCGGATCACTGTGAGTTCGAGGCCAGCCTGGTCTATAAGCGCTAGCTCCAGGGCAGGCTCCAAAACTACAAAGAAACCCTGTCTTGAAAAACAAAAAAACAAAAACAAAAAAAGAATGAGGAGGGCAGTAGGATATGGGGAAATATTTTCAAAATATAATATATGTGTGCGTGTGTGCATAAAGTAGACTTGTTTAACCCTGTATAATGATATTAATAATAAAAAATAATTTTAAAATCTCATTAGATAAACATTGTGGATTATGCCTATGGTCCTAACACTCAGGATTTCAGGTAGTTCAAAGCCAGCCTGGACCACATAATAAACTCCAGGTATCCCAGGGCTGTACAGCAAGACTGCATCTCAAAAGCCAAAACCTACAGTGAAAATCTTCATGATTTCTTCTGAAACCTGCATTAGATTTCACTATATGAAAACATCTTACAAAAGCATTGTGTGACATTTCCATTTCCTTTAAAATTCCACTACAGGGCCGCCAGGATGGCACAGCAGGTCAACAAACTTGTGGGGCAAGCCTGAGGGTCTGAGTGACTGGATTCCACAGTAGGAAGACAATTGACTCCCCAAAACACTCTCTCTCCCTCCCTACGTCCCCCCTCACACACATACACACATAATAAAATCCCTCTGTAGTCATTAGTATCACATTAAATATTTTCAAAATTTTGGATTCAGGAATTCCTCCCTTAAGGAATCCAGGAAGTGAAATCAATAGGTCTGAGCTGTGCCATCTTTGATCATCGCTATATATAAAGGTAATCGCTTTTCAGATCTTTTTTACTGGATTACCAGCATTACTAAAAATATAGCAGCCAGGTGGTGGTGGTGCATGTCTTTAGGCAGAGGCAGGCGGATCTCTGAGTTTGAAGCCAGCCTGGTCTACAGAGTGAGTTCCAGGACAGATTCCAAGGCTACACAGAGAAACCCTGTCTCGGAAAAAAACAAAACAAAACAAACAGAAAAAAGCAGTGTTATCTTGACAGGTAAAAGTTAAAATTCCCTTTGTCTTTTCTTAAATCTGCATCTTTAGATTTCTAGAAGTTGGCTGCATTCCCTTTGCTTACCAGCTAGTTTGTAACATGTCTAGCCTGTCAATCACCCAGCAAATGAGTAGAATTGAGAGCTACAGTTGTCTGTGTCTGGGAGAAATTTCCTGAGTAGAGAAGGGAGATGATAGATAGGGGCTGGAATTTGAGCCACAGAAACATTCCAGGAGGAAAAAAACCATCCAGAACCCAGAACCATAGCAAGTAGAAAATAAGCAAATTTACTTTTCCTTTGCACATAGGAAAAAGTCAACCATGTAACCTAAATGAAAGGCAGCCACTGAGTTTTTTTGGGCAGGACCTGTTAGAAATATGCATTTAATCCAATTGTCACTTACTAAAAGGATGAAATAATTTCCAGAGAATATGACCAAAAGGAAAGGAACGTTTTTGTCTCCTGAGTTCAGAGGAAATGAAGTCATGTATCCTCCAGGGTGTAGATAGAGGTCCATTCTCAGCTGCTCTGACCTCCTGAGTAAGCCACATGACTCACCCCTAGCTGTGGCTGAAAGGAAGCAGGTGAAAGGACCTGTCTGGAACCCCAGCCTGTGCTAGGTACGTGCTGGGTGTCTGCTCACGCCTGACATAGGGATACTGTCGGCATTCCTGTATTACAGATGAAAAGGCAGACCCGAGAGACAGGATTTTGTTCCCAGTCACACAGTACCAACTGATAGAGTTTGGGTTTTCCCTCCTTCCAGGTGTGATGCCTGTCATCTCTCCACATGCCCCTGTGCCTCTTCATGTGAGAGAATTTCCTGCATGTAACTGTCCCAGCGGAAGTTCTAGAGCAGCAGCAACAACACAAAAACACACATCCCGTAGCATGGGACTGACTGTTTTCAGGTTCAGGGAAAGGGTGGTATAAAAAAATAGAGGACATGTATTTATGGGCAGTCTTGTGAACTCTCACCCTTAACTACTTTTGCTCAGACTAGAATAGCAAGTCTTATTGTTGTTTTTGCTTGTTTGCTTTTAAATACTGTTTTTAAACGACATTTATTTATTGGGGGGTGCACATGCATGCCACAGCGCTCATGGAGGGGTCAGAGGGCAAGGGCACAAGTCAGTTCTCTTCTTCCACCACGTAGGACCCAGGGATCAAACTCAAGTCATTAGATTTTGTGGCAACCATCTTCACCCACTGAGTCATCTCACGGATTCCCAAACATTCCTTTTAGCTGACACTTACAATAATTTCACACTGTGGTCACTTAAACTTTGGGTCAGTCTGACCAGTCAAATGAACTGTTTCTTTTCATTATTTGTTAACTTTTTTTTTTCTAAAATTACCTGGTGCAAGATGTACTGTTCTCGGAGCTGGCTTGCAGAATTCCATGCAATGTTTCCATGCGCCAAGACTTTAGCTTTCTCAATCCACTTCAGAACGGACTCCAGCATTTCACTGTATTCTTCTAAGTGTGAGGATGCCTGAAAAGTCATTAGTACTCAGATGAATGTAAATCCTTTCTGGCGAGTGGGAAATTCATCCCTAACCTGTGTCTTTGGAAGCAGTCATCACAGAGAGTGGCAGTTATATCTGTGACATCGAAAGGGATCCTGGAAAGTCACTTGCCTTTGGAAAATCTGTCAAAGATCTCCCGGTGATCTTAGGGTAATAAGTCAAGTTTATAATACATTTATTTCTCTTTTCATTCTTCATTCTCATCTTATTCTCCCACCCCCTTCTGTCATCTTTCTCCATCGCACCGAGTAAAGGAGGGGGCCAGCAGGGACTGCATCTTGCAGGATCTCAGCACCATTATTTACCATCACCAATTCCTAAGCTGGGTACCACAGTGTGTACAGTGCCTGTTATCCCAGTCTGGGGGGGGGCAGAGGCAGGAGGATCAAGGAGATCAAGGTCCTCATTGGCTATGAGTGATTTGAGGCCAGCTTAGGATATATGAAAAAAAAAGATTCTAAGAAAAAGCTGAACAACTCAGAACTTAAGATGGTGTTTATCTGGGTATGAATGTAACTTTAAAATATGTAGATCTGTCCTAAACTGCTGTTATAAAACTCATTAGTGGATGGTTATTCTTTTTACTATTATATCTCCACTTTACAAAGTATATATACAGCCAAATCTATTCATGTGAAACTTTGTCAAAATGATATAGTTTGTTATGAAACAAATTGGGGTTTATATATAAATCATAGAAACACTGTAGAAAATAAACCACAGGAAAATATCTTACATCATCTCTAGTATTGTCTTTTATTTATTATAGAAAGCGAGATGGTAATAATGTCTATTTTAAAGCATTTTGGTTACTTTAAAGCTTGGACCACATACCTGGTTGAGTTTGGATAGCCGGCTCTCAGCCTGCCTGATGGTTTGCTGGTGGAGTTCCATCAGCTTTCCTATCTTCTTGGCCAATGGCTTGCCCAGCTGACCATGCTGTTCTGAGAATGTTTGTATAGCAGCATCTAATTCCATCAACTTTGAGTTACAGTCATCTAATTCTTCTCCCAGCATCTGCACAGTCACCAACAGGAAAGAGCAAAGGATTACAGAAAATACATTTCTCAGGGTTTCCTAAGACCAGAAGGATTATTCTTTAGATGGTTGGAGTTAAAGGTAAGAATTACAAACAATAGTGCTACTAGGACTTAACTGTTTCCATCTCTTGGGTGAGAGCAGCAGAGTGGGCTGTGTTGGGAGCCTTGAATCTGTTTCCCTGGGAGAGAACTGGCTTTTCCTTCTGCTCCACCCAATGGATTTGAGCTGTTTAGCTCATCAACAGGTGCAAACACAAGATGTGACTGATTTGCCTTGGAATTTTAAAAGTTTGTACTTGTAGACTGTCATGAATCTTTTACTACTTTATTACATATATATATGTGCATGCATGTATATCTATGCATGTATTTCTATTACAATGATAAATTACATAAATGGGCTGGTGTTATTACATTTATGGAGTGTTTTAACTGCCTCCTTTTCCTGCTGGGTTTTGGTGGTTTACTAAGAACTCTCTATAACTAGGTAACACTGATAAAGCAAAGCAGTTTAACCAGCAGCGCCTCTTGCTTTTCCACTTCTCCCCACTTCTTACCTTCTGCCCCCCCTTACCTCTGCCCCCTCCTTACCTTCTGCCACCCCAACTCCTGGCCCCCTCCTTACCTTCCGCTCCCCCTTTCCTTCTGCCCTCCATCCTTACCTTTCTGCCCCCCTTACCTTCTGGCTACCCCTCTTTACCTCCTGACCCCCCTCTTACCTTCTGCACCTCCTCCTTACCTTCTGGTCCGTCTTAGCTTGAACTAGATTGTCGGTTTTGGCTTTCAGCTTTGTTAGGATAGTGGTGAGATCTTTGGCCACCTTCTGGATCTGGCGGCTGAACTCCTGGCTCGTGGCCTTGCCCTGCTCAATTTCCTGTACCTTCTCTTGGATCTAAATGACCAAGGGGAGGCATCAAAAACCATCATTGTTGAAATGGGAGAAGAGACATTAAAATTCTCAAAGATGTCTACTACTCGTGTTTTAAGTGGGCAGTGCTGCTTTGACACTGATGGCACTCATGAAAATGGGGAGGGGGCAGAGACAGCTCAAGGTTTAAAGGTACTTGAGCAATCGTGAGGACCGGAGTTTGGAGCTCAGAATCCAGGTATCAAGCTCGGTGTTCTGCGCCTGTCAGCACCCCCAGTTCCACAGGGGGCAGAGGCAAGAGGATTGCTGAAGCTGCTGACTTCCAGCCTCGCTGAGAATACAGGATCCTTGTGCTCAGGAAGAGACCCTGCCTCCAAAGGATAGGCAGAGAGTGATAAAGGAGGACACTGGATGCTTTCTTCTGGCCTCCGTGTGTGCACAGGCACACACACACATGCAGATACACACGCACATATAAATAAATAAATAATGTTTTAAAAATGTTTAGAGGAAGTAGGTTCAATCCCCCAAGGCTTTGAGGTTGATTTACCCTCAGTAGCTCTGTATGTTTACTATGCTCCTTCTGCTGTTCCATCAAGAAACCAAAATCAATGCCTGCTCCCTGAATCATTCATTAAATATTTACAGATGCTACTTAGAGTTGTTCTGTAGGCAGATCACTCTGGCTTGTCTATTCGCTGACCTTGTATCTGTGATACACACACTCTTTATAACTTTTTTCTTCTTTTTACTGTGTGTGTTGCATATGTGCATGCATTTGCATACATGTGGGCAGACACGCTGCTGGGCAATTACTCTGCCACTGAGCCACACTCTCTCTCTTTTTTTTTTTAAAGGATGCATTTTTTTGCATGTTTATATCATTTTTTAAATGTGTGAGTGCTCTGTTTGCCAGCAGAGGGCGCCAGATCTCATTACAGATGGCTGTGAGCCACCATGTGGTTGCTGGTGATTGAACTCAGGACCTCCAGAAGAGCAGCCAGTGCTCTTAACCTCTAAGCCATCTCTCCAGTCTCTGAGCCACACTCCGAAGCCATCGTTTGTAACCTCCTTTCTCACTGTATCTGCATCCTGCTCTGTTGGTTTGTGGTAGGAATACAACTATGTGCTAAGCAAGCAGCTGCCATGTCATTGCCAGACACTCCTTAAAGGTGCTTGAAGACAGTGCGAATGCCTGAACTATTTGTGGGAAGGTTTCTATTTCATGAAGAAAAAAGTCTTAGGAGATGGCAGTAGGTTCAGCTGGGAAAGGCTCTTGCTGCCAAGCCTGACAACCTGAGTTTGGTCCCCAGAACTCCCATGGTCCCATGGCAGAAGTACTCTGAACTGTCAGTGCTCTGGCCTTCATGTATATGCTGGTTTACACACACACACACACACACACACACACACACACACACACACACACACACACTAAAATGGGTTTTGATTTGATTTATAGCAACATTCACTTCGTGTATTGTTTTTTTAGAATATCATTCTGGGGGAAAAATAACCAAGAATATAAATGTGACTGAATGTGGTGATGCACACCTATAATCCCAGCACCTAGGAGCTGGGTGTGGTGGTGCACACCTATAATCCCAGCACTCAGGAGCCTGAAGCAGAAAAATCAGGATCATGAGTTTAAAGCCAGGCTGGGTTATAATAGTGAGCTTGTCTTCAAAATAAATAAATAAATTACAATTGTTTGTTTGTTTGCTCTTTGAGACAGGGCTTCTCTGTGTAATAGTCAGTTTGGGTGTCCTGGAAACAAATGCTTTTCTTTAGATATAAGAAAGGCCTTTCGACATTTGTTCAACTATGCTCATAGTTGTATTATTTGTAATAGCCAGAACCTGGAAACAACCTACATACCCCTCAACCAAAGAGTGAATAAAGAAAATGTGGCACATCTACACATTAGAGTACTACTCAGTGGTGAAAAAAAAACAATGGCACCTTGAATTTCGCATGCAAATGGATGGAATTAGAAAGCACTGTTCTGAGTGAGGTAACCCAGATCCCAAAAAATGAATATGGTATGTACTCACTCATAAATGGATACTAGCTATAAACAAAGGATACTGAGCCTATAGTTCATGATACTAGAGAAGATAAGTAATAAGGTGAACCTGAGGAAAAACATTTATAGATTCACTTGGAAATTGGAAACAGACAAGATTGCCTGACAAAATTGGGAACATGGGGATAGCGGGAGAAGGGAGGGTGGAAGGGGAAAAAGAGGGGAGAAGGGGGGGTGAGGAGAACTTGAGGGAATGGGATAGTCGAGATGGAGGAAGGACAGAGATGAGAGCAAAGAAAGAGATATCTTTATTGAGGGAGCTATTACAGGGTTAGCAGAAACCTGTCTCTAGAGAAATTCCCAGGAATCCACAAGGATGACCCCGATGTGGGAGTACCCTCTATGTGCTGTAATTACCATTAATGAATAAAGAAACTGCCTTGACCTGTTGATAGGGCAGAACTTAGGTAGGCAGGTAGTGTAGGAGGTCCTTCTGTATTTGGGTTGCTTTCATTGGTTAATAAAGAGACTGCCTTGGCCTTTTGATAGGGCAGGACTTAGATAGGTGGGGAAAACAGAGAAGAATGCTGGGAAGAAGACACAGAGGCAGAGAGAGCAGCCGCCATGTTTCTCCTGCCTGAGACGGATGCTGGTTAGGAATCTTTCCTGGTGAGCCACGACCCTTGTGTGACATACAGATTATTAGAAATGGGTTAAACAAATATGTAAGAGTTAGCCAAGAAGAGGTTAGAGCTAATGGGCCAGGCAGTAATTTAATTAATACAATTTCCGTGTGTTTATTTCGGGTGTAAGCTAGCAGGGACCAAAAGCAGGCCCATGTTCCTAGGGTGGCGAGACACAGCCAAGGGTGGCTGGGATGACAAGCAGCCCGCTCGCCTCAAGGGACACACTCCATTCCTCTTACTACAGCTAGGGAAGATGGAACTGAATGCTGGGAGGAAGAAGGGTAGAATCAGAGAGACACCATGGAGCTGCCAGAGAAAGACATGCTGAATCTTTCCCAGTAAGCCACTGCCAAGTGGTGATATACAGATTATTAGAAATGGGTTAAATTAATGTAAGAATTAGCCAATAAAAAGCTAGAGCTAATGGACAAAGCATTGATTTTATTAATATAATTTCTGTGTGATTATTTCAGTTCTGGGCAGCCGGAACAAACTATCAGCCTCCTCCTACAAACCCCAGCTAAGACCCTAAGCAATAGAGGAGAGGGGGCCCAATATTGACTTGCCATATAGTCAGACTGATGAATATCTTAAATAGCATCATAGAACCTTCATCTAGCAACTGATGGAAACAGAGGCAGAGACCCTCATTGGAGCACTGGACTGAGCTCCTGAGGTCCAGTAGAAGAGTGGGAGGAGTCAGAATATGAGCAAAGAGGTCAAGACCATGATGGGTTCATCCACTGAAACAGTCTACCTGAGCTAGTAGGATTTCACCAACTCAAGCCAAACTGGGAAGGACCAAGCATGGGACCAAACTGGTTCCTCTGAGTGTGGTTGACAGTTGCATGGATGGGGCAGACTGAGGAACCACTGGCAGTAGCACCAGGATTTATCCTACTGCATGTACTGGCTTTTTGGGAACCTATTCTCTTTGGATGGATGCCTTGCTTGGCCTGGATATAGTGTAGAGGGCCTTGGACCTTCCACAGGGCAGTGTGCCTTAACCTCTTTGAGGAGTGGATGGGGTGGAGTGGGAGAGTATGTGGAGGGAGTAGGGGGAGGAATGGGAACTTGGATTGGCATGTATAGTGAAAAAGAATAGTTTGTTTTCTTTAATATATATATACTTTTTCTATCCCCCCCCCAAAAAAAAGAAAGCAAAGGCCTTTCAAATTCCCAGAGAAGCAGAATTGCATTGGAACTGTCCTAGCCTGCATCATTTTGACTTGAATACCAAAATAACTAGATTGCAGAGAATAACTCTAGCAAGCAACAAGTAAACAGAGAAAAATACATTTAAATTTTTTTAAAATTATTTTAGTGTGTGTGTATATGTGTGTATGTATGCATGTGTGTGGATACATATGGCATCAAGAAGAGGGTGCCAGAGCCCCTGGAAGCTGGAGTTACAGGGGTTCGTGAGCCTCTTGATATGAGTGCTGGGAACAGAACTCAGGTTCTCTGCAGGAGCAGCAAGTGCGTTTAACTGCAGAGCTGTGTATCTAGTCTGCTGGTATGACTTTTCATTAACTAGTTAACTTATCCTTCCTGCAGTCTTTCAATGTCCAAGAAGTCCAACAGCCCAGTTAAATAGAAAACACACACACACACACACACACACACACAAAACAAAAAAACCAAACAAAGAAACAACCTCCTGTCTTTGCTTAGTTAAAAATCCTGGCGCAGTAGAACTGGGTTCTTTTATGATTTTCAATCACTCTGCCTCCTTCACTGGAGATTCAAAAGTGCAGCCTAGATGTGTGAATGTTGTGGTCTATGTTTTCTGATCCACAAGCATTTTAGCATCTGTGTTTGCCATCCCTTTGTGCCACACAGGGTGGGCTAAGCGAACTTCAAAAGCTCTGGCAATCAGCCACCAAGACAATTCTAAAACCCACTACGCGTCCACACAGATACCACGTGACACGATTTTACACGAAAATGAATCCTCTTTATGGAGTGAGATCCCCAATCTCCTGGTCTTCACACCAAAAAGGACTCTTTATTTCTTGTTTCAAATAATTTTCAAGTCTGTGGTCCCAAGTTCTGATTATGGTGAGCCTTCCATGGGGCAGAATGAAGCCCTCCCTCTAATGTCATGGGCCCTCAGCACTCACAGCAGTGACAACTGCGGCCGTGGCTTCTCTTGTCTCTTCCTTTCCTTCAATATCTTCACCCACCCACCTTCTATGTCACTGAACTAAAGTCACTGTTTGAAGAGTGGCTGGCGCACTCTGGTTACTCAGTATTAATACTGGAACATGCCTTATCTTACTTTGTATTTAAGATATAATTTTATTCATGTGGGGGAAGCAGATAAATTCTGTTTCTTTGTTTATGTCTTGAGCACCAGGTTCCCAGTTACTGGGTGATGGATTGGTGCTGTGGATATTGTGGTTCTTTTTGAACATGGGGCTAGGCTGGAAGACGTGGGTTCCTGCCTGTAGCACTTGAAGTTTCAAGCCATCTCTACCAATAGCCCAGGATTTCTGCTTTCTGATCTCCAATATATGATGTCACACATTCCTGCCATGCCTTCCCTACCATGATGGGATGTCCTCCCTGAATCCAAACAAATCCTTCTTCCCTCCCTTGCATCTGTCAGGTTTTCTGTCTCAGTGATGCATTTGTATAATATCACTGTTGATAGCTGTGGCCATTTGATATGTTTCTTGCCTAGAAAATAGTTCCAAGTGAATGCTAATTGTTTTATAGTGGTCAACTATTTACCATGGTTTTTTGGGAAGTATGATTGCAGAAACTAAGATACTTCTTATAGGACTAACCCTGTGAGAGAACAGAAAGACACCCAATAAGCTTACCTGATCATGGATCTTTAGGTCCAGTGCAACTTCAGCCAGCTGGAGGGAGATTTCAGATGGTAATATAGTGTAGAGACCCAAGTACTTATCCTTCTGTTCTTCCGCAATTTTCTCGATGCTCTCTCGGTGGCTGGTGGCTTCTGTCAGGAGGATCTAAGGAAAGAAAGCAGAACAAGAAAATAATGGGTACCTGATAAGGGGCACACGTTTTACAAATCTAGAGATAAAGTTATCTATTTTCATCAGTTATGAGATTAGATAAATGAAGTTCATTTCCTACAAGGGAAGTGAACTTCAGTATGTCCCCTTTCATCAGGCAACTAATGCCAAGACGGAATAATACATCACATCTATATAATTCATGCCTAGGGCTGGAGAGATGGCTCAGAGGTTAAGAGCACTGGCTACACGTCCAAAGGTCCTGAGTTCAATTCCCAGCAACCACATGGTGGCTCACAACCATCTGTAATAAAATATGGTGCCCTCTTCTGGCCTGCAGGGACATATACCGGCAGACCACTGTATACTTAATAAATAAGTAAATCTTTAAAAAAAATCATGCCTAAAAGTTCTAATTGACAATTCAGTAAGTATGCACAAGAGTCACCAGAACAAAGGCCACATTTTGACATGACGAGCATAGAGAGCGAGGAGATATCTGTACCTTCAGCTCTTCCAGTTGTGTGTCTATCTCTATCGTCGGGTTTCCTAGATAGTCCTTCGTTTCTTGAACCCAAGACTTCACAGCATTGATTTGAGTCTCGACCGCTCCCCGTTCCTGTAGCTCTTGTTTCACCAGTTTGCCGTGACTCTTCACTTTGTCTTGCATGCTTCAGAATACCAGAGGGAGAAAGGAGAAGCAGATCTGAGGTGAAAGGAACTCTCCTGGGCATGCCACAGTTTTATAACAGACACAGACAGGGGAAAGCCTAGTTTGGAGCAGGTCATGTTACTTCTAGCTCTGTGAGATATTGTTTAGTGACACCAGAGTTCAGTTCAAGTATAACAGAAGAAGTTGCGTCACTGGGGGTGAATAATTTATCACCTGGAAATTTGAGAGTTGACTTTGTTCCCTGCCGCTAAATTGCTATTTATTTCCCTATGCAGAAAGATAGCCAGATTCTTTACTTCATCTTTCAAACTGCTCAAATAGAATGATATCATCACCATTTGAAAGTGATATGCCATTGGACATGTATAGCTGTAAGAAGTCAGCCTTTAAAGAAAGAATCAAGCTCTAGACATGTCACCATGATTAATGTCAATGTCATGATTGATTTGAATTAATGGGATAAAAGGCTTTTCAATACGTAGTATCAGATTACCCCAACACCATTAATAACTAAGAGAGGTGAATATATATTTGTATGAGATAATGTTACTTAATAGAGGGACAAAATTATTTAAAGACATTTCCCTAGTGGCCCAAGAAGTGAATCAGGCCAGTTCTATGTAGTGACATTTCATTTGTATTTTAGTAAATAAAGCTTAGGTGAAGATCAGAGAGTAAAACAGCCCCACTGGTCAGCCTTACAGACCAGGCAATAGTAACACATACCTTTAATCCCAATAGCCACAATAGTTGCCATAGAAACCAGGTGGAGAGTGCCTTTAACCCCAGTGGTGCATGCCTTTAATCCCAGAACTAGAGAGGATTATAAGACAGGAGGAGGCAGCTCTCAGTCTCAGTCTGAGATTCCTGGAGGCAGGATCGCCATTTCAGACTAAGGTTGAGGTAAGAGTCAGTGGCTGGCTGCTTTGCTTTTCTGATCATCAGGTTGAACCCCGATATCAGTCTCTGGGTTTTTATTAATTGTGCTTCAGTTCTAGAACATCAAGACGAACTTTTCCTAGATTCATTGTCAAGGACTGGGACGAATCCTTCAATTTCTGTGTCATCCGTGCCCCCCGTCCCCTAGATCACCAATGGATGATTGAGCTTTAGCAAACGGACATTTTAAATAATGCTCAGTTGCAAAGGTTCACAAGTAACCTGGGACTTACTAACAGCCAGGCCGACCTCAAACTCATGACACTCCTGCCTCAGCCTGCTGGCGGTTAGTGTGACACTCCTGTGTGCCTGTGCCTGGTGCCTTTTATCTTTTGAATGACTCATCCTCTCTCCCACTGCCCAAGGGATTTCTGAATTGTTTGTATGTCGTTCCATCCCACTGTCATTCAAACCTGCTCAGTCTCCAGCTGCAGAAGACACCTTCTTTGCCATCCCTGCCCCCTTAGACTAGTTACCTCTGCTTGTTTTCTCTTAGTGTTTGTGCAGGTTAATCTCCATTGCCAGCTGCCCTGGGTGTAGCATCACCCGAGAAGCACACTTATGAGCAACTTTCCAGAGATGTCTAACTGAAGGGGGATGTCCTCTCCTAAATGTGGGAGGCACTACCCCACAGGCTGGGGTCCCAGTCTGGATAAAAAGGAAAGCAAGAGAGAGCAAACTGAGCACGCGCCACCATTAACAGCTGTTTCCTGACTTGGGTGCGTGAGAGCCAGGGACCTCATGGTCCATTGTGCCTCCCCTCCTGTGACGGGCTGTATCCCCTCAGACCGTGAAGCCAAACTAAGCCTTCCTTAAGGTGATTTCATCACAGCTACAAGAAGAGTAACAACGTTGCGCATATTTTGCGATACTTTATATTTTGGGATACTTTACTGAACTGGTCCTTTGGTCATCTCTCGGTACTTTAGAATGCAGGAAGGTGAGCAATGAGTCTTTTTGACTTAACATTGTATCCTCCACCCCATCCGTTTGTGTGTGTGTGTGTGTGTGTGTGTATGTGTGTGTGTGAATGCTCACAAATGGGGGGGTATGAGTATACATGCGTTAGCAAATGCTTGAATATAAAGGCCAGAGGTCAAACTTTGGTGCAACTCCTCAGGACCTATCCCTCTGGGTTTGTTTTTTAGACGGCGTCTCTATTGTTATAATTCAGGGTCACCTGTGCCAAAAATCACAACACTGATGGCCTCGAGTTCATGGGGTAGGCTAAGCTCCCTAGCTAGCCAGTTCCAGAGACCTGTCTTTCGCTGTGTCCTGTTACTGGGGTAGCAAGCAGAGGCTACCATGTCCAGCTTTTCTTTCTTTTTCCTTTAAAATGTGGGTGCTGAGGATCAAACCTGGATCATTACACTCGGGCAGCAGGTACTTTACAAACTGAGGTATCCTCTCCACTGGCTCTTATTATCGTGGACTATTTCTCTTAGCATAGGTGTACTTGTCTAATGAAGAATGGAAGAGTTAAGAAAAGCCAGGAGTAGAAAGGCTCGGAATAGATCTCTACAATGTGTAGCTGGCATGACGGAGCATCCCCATGCCTGAGTACCTCAGGTGTCCCTTTGAGTCAAGGCCAGTTATAATAGTGAACGAAACCGGTATGCAATTACCTGAGACATTGATCTTGCATTGCAGAGATTTCCCGCAGGATGGGCGCCTCTTCTGTGGCACCGGGGAGGGCCCCGTCTTGTAGCATGCTCAGAGCTCGCTGCTGTAACACACCCAGGGCCAGCTGCTGCTGCTCCAGCCCCAGCGAACACGTGTCGTGGCATTCAAGGAGGGCCATGAGCTCTGCTTTGGAGGCCTTTTCTATTGCACGTTCAGGTAATTTACCTTGCAGTTGAGCAATCGTTTCTGTGGTTTCTTTCATCTAGTGATAAGCAGACATCTTATGAAGCTCAAAATTATACTGAGAAATAGTATGGCGAGGCCAGTAAGTGACACACTCAACATTGTCCACTGTGATGACATAAATTCTGAATTTTAGAAATAAAAACTGACATGGTAGCTTTAACATGAAAGACCACCTCTCCCAACCTGGGTTTAAATTATTAATTCCCAAATCTTAGCAAGGCAGTCACAGACTACATGTGACAGAGAAACATTAAATGAACGAGCACACAAAACATCCACTCTTAAAGTTAGCCTGAGTGTGTGTGGGAGTCACCACGAAAGTGTGGCTAAAACACGGAAGCTTACCTATCAGGTGGAAGAAATTACACATGGATTTGAGGAATACGTTCAAGTCTTATTTTTACAACAAAGAAAAAAATTAATTTTGGATTTTTCCCAAAATAGGTTCAAAACAAATGTGACTCACACTGGACTTGACTTCTTTTCTAAATTTTGTTGCTTAATTTTCTTTTTAAAAATTCATCTATATATTTATTTTTGAAGTTTTAGTTATTATTAATGTGAGTGTGTGCACACGTGCGTGCGTGAGGCAGACACAAGAACAGGAGCACAGGTGTCCATGTAACATGTGTGTTAATGTCGTAGGACAGCTTTTACTAGCCTGTTCTCTCACTTCACTGTGGGTTCTGGGGTTCAAATCCAGCCATTGGTCCTGTGCCGCAAGCCCTTTTACCTGCTGAACTATTTATCTGGCCCTTATTTATTTAAAATTAGTATACAAAACAACAGATTCCCTTATAACACTTTCATAAATACTTGGTTTTGGTTTATCCTATTCCTCTCTCTCTTTCCAATCTCCCTGTCTATCCCTCATCCTGCTTCTCGCATTCATTCTTCTGTCCCTTGTGTTCTTTCTTTTCTATTCCCTTTCATGAACGTTATATTGCCCTCCCCATGCTCTCTGGCCCTAACTTAAAACTAAATTGTGCAATGCACATTATATTTTGTTTCATAATTTAATTGGAAATGGAAAAAAAAATGATGAAAGTTTCATCAGACTAATTTCAAAAGAGAAGCATGTGACTGTTTGAAAGAGAAATTCCCCACCCCCACCTCCAACCTCAGGTATTTGAATACTTGGTCATCAGTTGATGGCCCTGGCTGAGGAACTTTAAGAGGTATAGCCTTAGTGGAGGAAGTATGCCACTGTGGGAAAGAGCTGAGGTCTTCCCCTATCCCAGTTTGTGCTCTCTGCTTGGTGCTTATGGTTCTCTGAGCTTGCTGCTCCGACCGTCATGCCTGCTGTCTGCCGCCATGCCTCCGGCCACTGAAGATCCCAATCCTCTGGAATCCTAAGCCGAAATAAACTCTTTCTTCCCTAAGTTGCCTTGGCCACAGTGTTTTATCACAGCAAAAGAAATATAACTAACACAAGGGCAAAAGACAAGATACTAGTTTTCAAAATACATCCTAATCTTTGAGAAATAAAACAAAGCCCAACTTAAGCCGATCTGTAACGGAAGTTACCTTATTGCTCAAGCCCTTCCACTCATCTATGGCATCCTGCAGGATCTTCTCCTGGTCCTGGGCCACAGCACGGAGACGCGTCCAGCGCTGCCAGACAGTGGTCATCGACCTGCTTAGGGTCGCTTTGCTTGCATCGTTTCCGGTTTTCTCTAGGTGTGATGCTTTTTCCTCCAGGGCCACAATTTTCTCATGGAAAGAGTCAACTACAGACACTACAGCCTAGTGTAGGGTTGGGGGTGAGTAAAGGGGGTTAGAGAAAGATTGATTTTGCTTTTTAAGTTCTGTGGGCTGGAGTAAAAGCCCAAAGACACTTGTAAAAGGAGATACTTCGCCCAGGCCATGATGGCGCACGCCTTTAATCCCAGCACTTGGGAGGCAGAGGCAGGCAGATCTCTGTGAGTTCGAGGCCAGCCTGGTCTACAAGAGCTAGTTCCAGGACAGGCTCCAAAGCTACAGAGAAACCCTGTCTCCAAAAAAAAAAAAAAAAAAAAAGGGAGAGATTTCTATATAAATTTAGGTTCCACAGGCAGTCATGGTGGTACTTGTAGGGAGGTGGGACAAGAGAGTCAGGAGGTCAAGGTCATCTTCAACTACAGGGAGAGTTCAAGACCAGCCTAGGATACCTGGAAACCTGCCTCAAAAACACAGAAGTAAATTAATAATTATGAATATATTTTGCTTCCTCTAATAACTCTAAAGTTTTACTTATCAGAGTTGGGTTTGGATTTATTTTGAAAGACAGATATTATTTATTTATGAAAGACAAGTTATTTTCTACTTGAGATAATTTTTTTATTCTCTGAAAATCAACAAAGGTGAAAGAAATTTTTACTTTGGTATTTTAGAATGCGCTCATCTTCCTTGCATTGTTATGCTGGCCGAGGGGCACTCGGGCCTTTATTTCTGGATTTTGTTTTAGTCCAAGGTACCCAGAGACGGCGTTTGCCAATGTTTTAAAGGGTTTAGTAGTTATTTACTCTGGGGTCTGGCAGGATGTGGACAGGAGTGAAAGACGACCTTTTATGAGTCGGTTCTTTCTTTTCTACCTTGTTTGGCAGATGGTGTCTCTCTTGTTTTAGCTGCTGCACTGACTCCAGGAGCTCGAGGAGGTTCTCCTGTTGACATCTCCCTTGCTGTAGAGGTGCTAGGATTCCTAATCTGTGCCTGCACACCTTGCTTTTTATGTGGGTTCAGGGGACCTGACTCAGGTTGTCAGGAGCCAGGCTTGCACAGCGAGTATTATTACCCACTGAGCCATCTCCCCTTTACTGCCATTTGTAAGGACTGTATCTTCTCAGAAGCAATTGCTTTGAATTTCTCTCTTGATCATGAGCTATGCATTTCTTGTCAGCACCCCCCAACTATGAAATGTGTTTATTTGTGTCTTTATCATACCGAAGGAAGCCAGATGAAAATAAAGAAAGATTTGAAGATGTGATTCTGGACACATCACAAAGACTTGTTTCAAGTAACAGTAAACAACATCAAAACAACGATGACAAAACTGACCTTGTGCTTTGACAACTTTTCCTCAGCTTCCTGGCCTGAGGAAGTCTTCAACAATGAAAACTCAGACAACTGCTTTTCCCCATCGTTCATCAACTCGATAACCTCTTCCCTTGCTTTCTGGTACTCCTGCCATTGAACCGTACATCTTGAAAGAGTCCAAGAGAAAAAAATAAGCAAAAGAAACCCTTCCATTTCCACACAGAGCCCTGGTGTTCCCACGTCTAATGATAAGGGGAAAAAAGCAAATGTACACGCTGATGTATGTTACTACATACATTCTGTTAGCATGCTATTGCTTTGTGTGTGACAACATCTTTTTGCGTGAATCTGCTCTAAATACCTCTGCAGGAGGTCCCGCTGGGCCTGGGCGTCCTGGAAGACCCTCTGACTCCTCTTTTCCAGGGAAGCCATCTTCTGTGCTAGCTCTTCCTTTCCATTTGGCTTGATGAGTGGATCCAGCTTGGTCACAAGACCTTGGAGCTCCTCCATGTGGCTGTGGAACTGGCCCTCTGTTTTGAAAAAGTCCGCGTGACTTTTGAGATTCTCCTCGGCGCTCTCCACATCTAGGCCATTGCCAGCCAGCTGTAGCATTTCTTGAGCATCCTCCAACCAGTCACTGGCTGTCTGGAACACTTGATAGTACCTTTGACAGTGGCTGTATATTTCTGTCAAGGTTGCCTGAAAGACAGTTACCGTGATATAATCAGCTTCCATTTGCAGGCACCGTGATATAATCAGCTTCCATTTGCAGGAGCTTTGTAGGAAGTCCTTTCCATCTCTTTTCTAGCTCCCAGCTCTATCAAAGCCATGAAAAGTTAATGCAGAAGTTGGGGAAATTGTTTTACTGGTGAGAGAGGAATCCTTTATTTCTCCCTTTGCTCATCTTACTATAATTCTACCAGTGTGATTAAAATAAGTCATGGATAAGTAAGGAGAGAAATGAACTATAAATTTATGCTAGTCTTGACTGGTTTGGAAATTTTTTTGTGTGTGTGTATGTGTGTTTCTCAAAACAAAACCCAAACTGTAGCAGCTAGATGACTTGCGAAGTAGTTATGCGTCGGTGGGTTAAAAGAATGGCAACATTCAACATCCAAATTAGCCTTCGCCAGCTTCTGGAAATGAACGGCTTGCCCTTGAGTCTTGAGTGAAGACTAAAATAGACAAAGTAAAACTCCACAAGGCTTGCTGCTTCAAATCCAGAAGGAGAGGAAATACTCTAACCAGCTGTCAACGACTGGACAACAGGAGCTACACAGAAAGCAAAGACAGCTATGCAGTATTCAGGGTCGGAAGCAAACAAGGAGAGAATGGGAAGGGAGAGCAAAGGGTGAGCATGTGGGCTACAAATGCTTCCCATAACATCTGGATGGAGGCGACCCAGAGACAGAGGCAAAGCCGAGGCAGCCTCCCAGGTTGAAGACTGTGTTCAGGAATCGCCAACTTGAAACAAAGAATCAATCAGCGGGTTTTCGACTTGTGGGTGGTGATCCTGTTTGGGGTCACAAATATCCTGCATATTGGATACTTACATTACAATTCATAATAATAGCAAAATTACAGTGATGATGTAGCAATGGAATAGTTTTCTGGCTGGGGGTCACCACAACCTGAGGAACTTCACTAAGGGTGGCCATATTAGGGAGATTGAGAACCACTGTGGTTGATGATTTTCAAAAAGAGGCCAGTCCTTGCTCTTCACTGAGGGCCTGCCTTTGTAGTCATAGGAAAATAGTTGTTAAAGTCGAACGATGGTTCGGAGTTAGCATGGAAAGGAAGGATGCTAAGCACACTTTGAAAAGCCAGCAATTGATATGTGTTTATAACAATCTTATGCAAACACTATAAGTTTTGCCATTTAAATGGTTAGAATTAATCTATGTCAGAAGTAGAGGCGAATGATAGGAAGATTCTGCATGTCTGATGGCCAGAGAGGCAGAAGACCATTTGATCACCGTGAACTGCTGTTACTGGTGGTTAGGAGCCAGTTCAAGGCTCCCGGATTCAGGTCCTCCATAAGAATATCAGATAGTCTTAACCTCTGGGCCAGGATTATTATTGTCTCTTGTGACAGGTCCTCATATAGCTTAGGCTGGTTTCAAACTCCCTGTGTAGATGTTTAATTTATGATCCTCCTCCTGTCTCTACTTCTCAGTTTCTAGGTATATTGCCATCTCTTACCATGCTCCGTTGAAGTAGTGCTGGGAAATTAGCTTCAGAGCCATAGTAGTGATGGACAAGCAATTGAACTTTATCAACAGAGCTGCATTCCCTGGCCGGTGGCCAGGGAATTAAAGGAAACAACCCTATGGTTAACAATGTATCTTTTCTGCTATATTGAACAAGGAAGTATGTGCCCGGTGTGAGAAAGCCCTACTAGGAGGACAATCTAGGAGGTTCCCCATACGCTTCCATTGCTGCTTGTAGTTCCCCAGGTCTCAGGAGCGGCAGATAGAGCACCCGTGTTCCTGCTGGGTTATATTTGATGTCAAGAGAGGGGAGCAATCCTACTTGAACAGGGCAACAGGAGGAACAGCTCACGAAAGAGCATGCCTCCACACTGGAGTTGGTTTGTGTCAGTCATCTGGCTTTACTGCCTTGGGAGCCTCTCCATCCAATGAGGTTTTCAAAATACCGAATTTCATGTAGTATGAATGGGCACTAAGTACCCACTGGCCATATGTTCTATCAGTACAGTCACAGCGCTTCCATGCAGGGAGAATTCCCAGGACCTCTGCTGATTTAGGACGGGCAAAGAGCTTGTGTAAAGTGCCACAATGTATTCATGTACCCTACACACTGTGCCGTGCTTGGTGTCATCTCCATGTCCCTTCTGACACCTAATATAATGATGCTATACTCGATTGTTAAGGGAGTTGCATGAATGGATATAGGTCTGTACTTGTTTCTGTTTTTTTTTTCTTTTTAAAAAAAATGTGGCAATCACGTTAGTCTGGAGCTTCCTCAAAAAATTGCAAACAGGCATTACCATCCCTGACTTCAAACTCTATTACAGAGCTACAGTAATGAAAACAGCTTAGTATTGGCATAAAAACAGAGATGTTGACCAATGGAATCGAATAGAAGATCCGGATATTAATCCACAAACATATGAACACCTCATATTTGACAAAGGGGCTAAAATTATACAATGGAAGAATGAAAGCATCTTCAACAAATGGTGCTGGCATAACTGGATGTCAACGTGTAGGAGAATGAAATTAGACCCTTATCTGTCA